>JAXCGZ010022764.1:52500-135000 GCA_037179515.1 Halocaridina rubra | reverse complement strand
AGAAAAGTTAAAACACAATCCTGCCACTAAAACGACACTATAAGTAAATAATAGAAGAGCCGCTACAAAGGCTTTCCTCAAAGCACATGTTCAACACAGCCGAGTCAATGTTGACGTCACAACCACTGAAGGTTTGTTTACAAATATAATTTTTACGGGTTGCCATTCCAAGATATGGTAAATATAAATGTCTTTGAGGTCATATTCTATCATGATATGGGTAAAATTGCATTATAGGACCACCTCTATTTTCCAATTGAAATAAATTTTTTTTTTGGTATTTTTTGTTTTGAACTAACCTAACCTAACCTAAATTAACCTAACCCCATTATTTCATTAACTCGGTGCGCGATTTGAAATTGAGTAACTGGCGGCTACAGCAACTCTTCACTTACCAGAAAGCCAGTGATTTTTAACTAACGGTTAATTTTTCCCAGTGATTTTTAACGGACGGTTAATTTTTCAGAGTGAAGGACTAATTTCCGGAGCAAATGAAGGTCAGATTCGCTTAAAACACATAAAAAACTAGCAGAAAACCTTTATTTCAACTGGAAAACAGAGGTGGTCCTATAATGCAATAATACCATGATATGTTCAATTTGACGGCGGGTTTAATATCTAAATATGGTTTGCAACAAGGGACATTTCGGTCCCCCTAATAGTTTTGTCTATGTCCATTCGGGAAAGGTCAAACTCTGAAAGCTCTTGGATTTTAACTTTAGTTGTAACTTCTTGCTTTTCTTGGGGAGAGCCGCGTAGAGAGAGTGTGTCACTTTGGTAGTTGACAGACCTACAATCGATCCCACTGTGGGACGTGAGGAAGGGCATCCAACCTTAATGCCAAGCCACATTCTGGGGGCTGATGCTTTACTTTGTGATTTTGTGGTGTGTTTAGGGTGCGGCATTCACCCATAGGGTGAATGCATAGTCCTGGATGTTTTTTATTCCTTCTGTGGACCATGGTATCTGAATGGTTAAATTACATGACTCAGGCATTGACTGACTGACGATCAAGCCCACCTTGGGACTATAGGAAGGGCATTCAACCTTAATTTCTGTGTCCACCTCATAATAGGGACTGTTAGTAGCACATAAAATGAGGATTATCATAATAATCTGTTCTTGTAAATACTTGCTTTTTTAATTGACTTGATATGATCGTAAAACTAATACCGGTAATTCAGATACACTGTAGCCTACCAGTGGATGCAGTTTAGCATCTGTTTACAAAAACTGACCATATTCCTCCTCTAATCTAGTCTGTAATAACCATAACAATATAGTTGATGTTGTTTGTCAATATATATATCCCAATTAATTCCATTTCAAACAGGGGTGGACATGTGACAGGTTGGAGCAGAGGAATTAGAGCTGATTCCCTTCCTATAACGCCCCATGGTGAGCTCAAACATGGTGTTGTCACTTCTTTAGTCGATTGGTCTAACTGCTGTGCTACTGCTGCCTACAAGATATTCCCTTGTATATAGTTGAGCAGAATGCTAGATTGAAGTGTAATAGGTATAGGTATCAAGGAAGTATAGGGAACAACGTTGACATTTGTTATCTTATTGCTGTATCTAAATTATCATATCATACTCTGTATGAGTACACTAAGCGACTGCAGTGGTTGAAGTGCTCGGTACGGAAAGTGACAAACCCGCATTCAAACCCAACGATATTAGAAAGAGCATCCGGCCTTGATCCCTCAGCTTAATTCTGTTTTGTCCGTCCCTATTTGAATGGGGGTCAATAATGACGCTTGAAGTGGTAAACAATATTTACGCTTGCAAATTCAGAAATGGACAGAAAGTCCATAATATCAAGCTCATTAACATTAACTAAGGTATTTGTGGAGTACCAAGAAATTTTTTTTTACTGCAATTTCTCTCTGGGCTTTAGTACTCACAGTAACTTACGTGTAGAGTGTGTGTGTCAGGAGGTGACCGAAGTGGGTTCGAACCCATTGCGGGACTCTTAGAGAGTCATCCAGTCTTATTCTTGCAACTCTAGACTGTGTGACCACCCCCATTCGTGGGGAGATATTGTGATATGATACATAAGATGGTGCATGCACACATTTTGTCTGTGGGGTATAATACCCTCAATTTTTCTTTCTAACTTGCTTATACTGTACTTTTAGACTTTTTTGGTATGGCCCCGATGTTCTGTTGCCATTTACATACTTAACTGGATAACTTGGCTCTTGTAGTGCTCTTATAAGCAGCAAGTTTTTTTTTTATCAGATTAATTAATTAGTACTTTGACTAATTATTATGTGTTGTTTTTGGGGGAAGAGGACACCTTGTATTCTTGGTGTTTTGCAGTGTGCTCAATGCAGTGTTATGTGGTAGTGGTTAAGAAAGAATTGCCATTTTTTTCTTTATTACTTATTTGTCATAGGAGTTGACTAGAGGGTCTGTTCTCGTAGTGGGGGCGAAATAATTCCCCATCCATATTCCAGGCATGTCGTAAAAGCCGCCTAAAAAGGACAGGAAGTAAAGAGCTGGTAATCCCATCCTCCCTGAATTATTTTTCTTTCCACTGAACAATAAAGGTGAGGATGAACAGAATATGATGACTTTGGTTTCAGGAGGATATAGCATCATTATGATAAGAAAAGGAAGTTATATATAATGGTATACAAATAAGACTATAATGAGAGAGAGAGAGAGAGAGAGAGAGAGGTTATTTTCAGTATGTTTTTATTTAAAATACCGTAGATGTAATGCTCAGAAAGAGAAACAAAGCGAGAGAGATATGGTATTGATAATTTTGAAAAACACTGAAGTTATTTTGAAAATCGGAGGCCCATTTTTTAATGATTGTGGAACACGTAAATCGGAGATGGATATGGAAAAGTCCAAAAAAGTTTCCATTTGTTTCTGCCAATGACTGCAATTTAACTGTTTAAAGAGGGATATGATAGTCTAATCCTCTTTAATACAGTGCTTGATGTCATATTCTTTATTACATAAAAAACTTATGAAGTTTTCATCCCTTAAATTATCTGTATATACACAAATGTGTTTTTTGTGTTACAGGTTTCATTTACTGGATGTCATTTGTAATGCAGTCCAAATCGAAGAATGCATTGCCTATCGTCATTTTTGTTAATGCCGTAGATGATGTTTGGTGCAGATGTATTATATGTTGACATAGCAGTGGAAGATGAGTAAGGCTTATTCATATGTCATTGTTTATAAGTTTACATCGCAATATAGCACTGTATGTGACTTGTTAGAGATGTTTTGTCAGTCTAGCAGTGCGATACTTAACTTACCTTATGTTTCAGGAAGGGATAAATACCGCAGTGACTAGTATACATTAATCTAGGATCTCGGGATCTCAGAGGACAAAAATATTACAGATGAGTATAGTATAGGCTTCTGAATTTGTCTTGCTTTGTTTTTAGATTGAATTTTGTTCAGTAGCTTACAAGAAATTGTTTATCAGAGTTTTACGTTCTATTTCAAGAAATAACTCTCATCTTCTGTTTGCAGTAACACAGCTCATCACCATCGACATGTAAATGTAAAGGGGACTGCAATCAACATTTAGCCAAGAAGTATGCTGGAGTATAGCATCTCGAACCATACAGGTCCTGAAAGCCATCTGAAATGACTCATCTCTTTTGATATATCATTGTAGCACAGAATATATTTACAGTATTTGTTTTCATAATTTAAACCAATTTAAAATCTTCTATATATTAAGACAGTTACTGTTACTTACAGAAAAATTAGTTCCTCTCTCAGCTTGAGTTCATTTCAGGTGGCTGCATGGACGCCATAGTAATAAGTTCGTGCGAGCTTCTCAAATCCAAATCCATCGATATTTTCATGATGGTGATGAAAGTCATTACATTACAGTTTACAAACTTTGTACTTCACTGCTGAATACTATAGTGATTAGTTGAAGTTAATTGTCAAATATTCTGATGTGTTGAATTTGAGAAGAGGAATTGTTTTGTTATAAATTACGTGAATTTTGTCATTGTTTTGTGTATCTGGTGACTGGTTCTTGCCAGTGTGATATCTGTCTCTTGACTTGGTAGGCAATGGACCTGCGATTGAGCCCGAGGTGGGGTGGTAGTAAGGGCATCCAACCTTTTTCCCCAGCTTTGATCTGTCATTGTCCACTGCCAATTGGGGTTTAAGTAGTGACGTATAAAACTTAAAAAGAAAATTAAGATTTTATTGTAATGGTGTTACTTCACTTATCAAAACTCGAGCCATTTATTCATGGTAGCATTAAAAAACCAGATTTTCAGTTAATAATGTCTAATAATATGCACAGTGACAAATATTTCTTGGCGAGGGTCAGATATTGAATTTAATTGCAAATTTATTCACAATATGCACATTGATATAAAGAATTGCTTGAGAATGAAGATAATGCTTGTGTTCAATATATTAACAAATATGCATTTTCACTTACGATTTGATACCTGGAGTGGTATATTTATTGCCTAAGATATCTATGTCTTTTACATGTACTAAAGGTCTTTTCTGATTCTTTATATCAGTGTGTTTTGATATATCTATACTGTATTTCAAGAGGAAGATATGTTATCATGTTCATTAATATCCACATCAGTAGTAATTACTCTTTTCTTTCGTTCATTGGAAAATTCTCTTTTCAGTTTGATTCACAATATAATTGCTGTGGTAGTGACGTTGTAAGAACTATCCAATTATAAATAATAGTAATTTCTTGATGCTCATTACTTATAGTCAGTCATCTTTAGTGTTCATATATAATCATTGCAGTATAAATAATTTTTTTTATGATTCAGTTCTTCAGCACAGTTTCATTTTGGACTGATTATAGCATTGATTTTGCTGCTCTAAGTATATAATGTAACGGAACAGGTATTTATTTCGTTCCTATTCCACCTTCTCCTCTTGATTACTAAATCACCATATCTTCCTGTTACAGTAATGTATAACTGAAATATAAACAACATTGCAAATTTGTATTTAGGGATGTCTTCTATGAAAGCAAAAGAAATCATGGGAGTATTTTTCATTACTTGATGAGCGAGGGATATTTTTGGATCTAACATTGCTAAGTTATGAAGATTTTTGTGGAGTATTTGCTCGTAACTTAATTTTCAGTATGAGATTGATTGCTTTAATTAAAGTCTAAGATTATAATTTATTAGTCTGAGAAATTGCTGTCATAAATTTCTTAAATATTTGTTACACATTCTTATGTGTGCTTTCATAGAAACGGAAGGTAAAAGTTGACTGTGAACAAACACATAATCAACTTTCGTATTACATTTGAATATGAGGAAATGCAGATAAGCATAACATGAATATACTCTCCAAGAATAGTGATATCTTCATATTATTTTGTTATATAAGTTATGGTCATTTTTGTTTTGAATACAGATTTTGTTGTAAGTCAGTCTGCACCTCTTTACAAAGCCCTGTGGGAGGGTGTCAATTATTATTTTTTGAATATCTTTGTTTTCTTTATGTATATATTTATTGTAAATTATTTTGCATTTGATATTTACACAATGAAATGGAGTGTTCATTATTTCAAAGCTCTTGAAATTATATCTGTATAGATTAATGTGTTCAACTGTTGGATAGTTATCTCTTATAGAAGAATCTTTTAAGCTTAGATAATGCAGTATCAGTTGCCATTTTTTCACAACTATGGATCATGAAAATTTATATTCTCTCAAGATTTTTACGGTGAAGCCAGTTATACTTTAATGTCTAATTTGTTTTTTTTATAAACTAGTTTGATATCTTATTTTATGTAAATCAGCTAAAAAGCATAAAAAATTTATTATTGTTATTATTAGTATTAATATTTTTATTATTATTATTATTATTATTATTATTATTATAATTATTATTATTATTATTATTATATTACTTGCTGTTGTTTCATTTTATTTAAAAAACGTGAAGAATTCAGACTTATAGACAATAATAGCATACAGAACTGTTTTTCCCTTTTTTTTTTTAATAGTAATATTCATTAAATATCTTCGATTATGATTCCATTGATATATTCAACTGCTTGGTGACTATTAGGTGAAGAAATGATCTCAAATTGCAATCACTATAAAGTAATTAAAACACTAAAGATCATTAATAATGAATTTATTTATCTTTTGTTATTAGGTACTTTGCCATGATTAATGAACATTCCTTTTCATTCTTGCATCATTATTGAATGTTGCTCTGTGTATTTTTGCAATGCAACTTATAACAGTAGAGGTTTAGATTACTACTAACAAAGGAAAGATATCTGACTCTTTGGTCATGCCTCCTGAGTAGGCGTGAGATGGGGAGCAGCAAGGGAGTGACTGCTGCTGTATCCTCTCCCTCTAGGGAGTCCGACCTGGCACGAAGTAAGGGGAGTGCGTGTGGTCATTTCTTGCACCCAAAACTGGTTATTGATAAAGTACTAAGTACTGGAATAGCACTCAAACTTCAGAGCCAGTTATATACAGTAAAGGCATTAAATCGGCTATAAAGCAAATGTGAGCGACATAACAAAAAGTGAATATCTGTGGAGCTAGACAAATGTGTTTTAAGGGATCACTCAATCTAATGTATCTTGGAAAGTTTTGTATTCATGGAAGTGTGATTTTTTTTTATAAGTCTTAGACATGTTCATGAAAAACACTAACTTTAAGAGATAGTGTTCTTGTATTTTTAAAGATTTAGTGAAGAATTTGTTCATGGGAAGTGGTGAAACACTGCCATTTACTTGATGTAATTCATGTATATTACTATTCACCCAATACTGCTCCCTCCATTGGTTCATTGTAAAAGATATATTTTTTATGAATTGAGTTCAGATATGAGTGGCATTATATTTTATAACGTATTATTTCTTGACATCGGAACAATATTTTTGAAATGTCTGTAGTTTTGATTTGTTACCAGTTGTACACACTCCTCTTCTTCCTTCCTTTTTATTTTCTATATAAAGACTTTCTGATCCCAGGTAATGGTTATTGTATTAATTTGTTTTTAAATATTTGAAGTTGTAAATGCAGCAAATCCAGTTTTGATTATTACATTATTTTTGAACTTTACATATAAAGTACAAGGTATTGTTCTTGACATATCAGCTCATGAATAACCCCAGTGTAATGTGTCTTATTCAAAGGGCCTAAGATAACCTGAGTATTAGATAATTTAAATACAGTGAATTGATTATTAGGAGTCGTTGACTTAATCACATTTTGGTATCGCCTTCTATGGGCCTGAAAGAGTTTCAGTCTATTAATGTGTACTTGACTCAAAAGTTCTCCAAGGGGAGACCAGTATGGTGCGTAAGCTTTTGTGTTTTGTACTTGAACTTCTTGGTTTTTTTTTATGCTGGGATGGGAGAGAAAACGGTAACCTGACTAATTTGGGGTATAAACATGCCTACCTTACTTTTTTTTCTTATTAGTCATCAAGAGCCCACATTGGCCACTTCTTACCCATGAGTATTTTAGCTGCAAATGTAATTATATTAGTTTTTTATAATTCCGTATAAGTTTCAACTATAAATTAAATATAATCTTTCAGGGGCTATTGATCTTGAAAGTAATACTTGTTCAGCTATTAATTTGTCTTCAGTTATAATGCATAATCACTTATAATTTGGGTGGATGTCCAAACCTAGAGCTGTGTATATTTGTTTGGATATATTATTTTACATATTTTTTGTCATTACTGAAGACTTTGCTTTATATGTATATTTTTATACAGTATTGTATTTTTTTAGGTGTTTCTGTTTTGAAATATTGTCTTTGTTTTAAGTGGATGTCTTTATTTCTCATGGCTCTGGTTTCTTAAATAGTCTAGTCACCATGAAGGTGGTAAAATGTTGAAGAATTCATCTTTCTTACAGTCAGCCTCTTGCATGTGGAAATACTTGGACATTATTTGCATAGTATATGTTATTTCTTTCAGGGTTTGATGATATTGGAACCATTGTAATCTCATCCTCTTGCACTCAGTTGGTATAAGTTCTCTTCCCTTTTGTGGTTTGTAGAGCTTTCCTTCAACTTGATATGAAAAAAAAGAGAGTAGCATTGCTGTGTGTCATACGTTAACCCCTGCTAAGTCGACGGGTTATATGAGCACACCATTAATTTTATGTATTTATAAATGGTATGAAACTTTGTTAAGGACCTTAGTCCTTTTTAATAGCTCAACTAGTGATAAGAATAGCTAGGAGTTCTATGAAGCAATAATCAATGCAATCCCTTAAAGTCGAGGATGATGGTCTTGGCTCTGTTATCTTTGGATCTTTCTGTAGGTTATGAGTCCAATGCTGGATGGAAAAAACTTCTGCATTCAGGAAGTACCAGATGGCTGAACAGGCCTTAGATGTTGTTGTCTCTTCTAACATCTTGTCTCTTCATCTAATGCTGGGCATCCATGAGGTTTAAAAGTTGCAGCTTCTTTGCGGAGGTTGTTATGCCAAGCTCCTGCTTCTAACATTGATATCCCAGTTGTTGGTGTCAATTTTATATATCTTCATGTTAGAGTTTAGGACATACTTGTATCTTTTCTAATGTCCCCTTCTTTTACATCTGCCTTTTTCAAGTTAGGAGGAGATTTGTTTTGGCAGGCATTCGTCTTTCTTGTAGTTGGTATTAAGAAATACAATCTAAGCAGTTACTCAAGAAGTTTGAGCAGTACAATTTCATTCTTGGCAAATGTGACGATTAACCTGGATATGATGAGATGCCTGTTTATTTTATACTTGGTGTTAGGTATGCTAGATAATCAACCTGGATATGGTGATCCAAATGTTCATTTCAACCTCAGTGCTAGGAATATCTGACAATCAAATCAGATAGTGTATGGTTGTATATCGTTCTCATGTAGTAATTAAAGAGATATCTTTCAGTGACAGTGCAATTATTATATTTATTTAATTGTTTAAGTACGTGACTCCTCTTCAATACCTATTCTTTGATAATTTTTGAAGGATATATCATACCTAGGTGACATGGAATATTGGATCACTTATTGATTCAATAAGGTCTTCAATCGGAAGGATACTGCTTGATAAAGTGTCACAATGCCCTTCGATTTTGAGGTAGTTCATAACATGTAGGGTATATTTTACCATGTTTCCCTTTTATGGTATCTATTAGTGCTCTGTTTAGTTTTTAAATGTGGTCATATCACAAAATTGTTATAATAAATGTAGAACTCAGGTGGATATATTCTTTTAAAGCCAGGTTTTGTTGTGTATGTTATGATTTTCTCTGTGTTGGTTCTTATGTGAGTAGACACAATATGAACTTTTAGATTTTTCATTCTGATTTTTTTAAGTAAGTAAAGATTTTTGCTCGTGCACAACAGTGGTGCTGGAATATTCTTACTTCCTTTTCAATACTAGATTGTCATTCCTTTCCGAAAGATTTTATTTTAGAATAAATTGCTATAGCTATATTTGACTATGCATGACTTCATAGCTCTCTGACCAGCCATGGATCAAATTTTTATTGGATTATTTTTTTTCTAATTTTCTAGCAGACAGGCTCTATTAGTGCTCTTAATTTCTATATTAAGTTTGCACAGCTCACCAAATTTTAAATGTATAATAAGAAACTCACATAGGATGTATTGTAGCAAAGCCACCTTTCACTGATTATGCTGTAATTCTCCCTAATAATCTTTGATGCCTCTCTGAAACAAGACTACTTTTAAGATACAGTATTCTATATCGTATGTGTTAGATATAGGTAACCAATGACCTTTATCTGTGCACATTATGATGACTGTTGTTGTAAGTGTTTTTACTTTGTTGAATCTCCGGTAATTATTTTGTCATTATTGGGCTTATATTTTATTGTTTTCCATCTCAATCAGCATTTTATTTTATTTTCGTTGTTGTTGTCGTTTTCTAGGCTGCCTAGTTGAACAACCCCGCATGGGTTGGTTATGGAAGTCTGACCTCTTTTGGTCTTTTTACTTTGAGTTTCTTGGCATCCTCTTCTTACTTGCTTGGCATCCTCTTTTGATTTGCAGCTCTGGAGGGTAGAATCCCAACACAAACGCTTCCACTTTAGAGTCATTTCATATACTTTATTGTCAGTAGTTGTAGGATGTCTCAGCTTGTCAGAAATGTGACATGTCATTTGTCTGCACCAATTGGACATAGGATTCTCATTATATCACATCTGATACATTAAATTATGTTTTACATATGTGTGATCGGTTTTGTGTTATAGACTCCCCTTTTCTACTAAGGGCTAGGACGGTACCTTCTTTGCGAAAGACTTTGGGTTTGGCAAGTGTGACCATTACCCTAAGTGAATGCCCTTTCTAACCTCAGGCCTTAGCAGGCTATGAACCCTCGACCTGACGAATCAGAGTCGCGAGCTCACCTTTCAACCATGGTGGGCACTTGTGTGTTGCATATGTATTTACTCTAAATAGGTTTCCAGCTAGTTATTAAAGTTCATACTTTTTAGTTTCATGCATGCAATACTTATTTTGAATATGCTGTATAGAGAACTGTGAGGCTCAGAACTAGTGGAAAAGAGTTTGCTTTAAGACCTTATTGCCATGGATGACTTTATTTTATATCGTATATATGTTTAATTGCAGTTTGCCTCTACCTCATGAAGCTCTTTAAAACTCTCAGGGTTTAAAGGTGATCTGAGACCTAATCTTTCCCTAAACGTACTCTGAACTTTTCTAAGGGAATACTTTTTAACCCCTTCTTACTGCAATCCAGTATACGAGATATTAAAAAATAGAGAATGAATTATTATTTTCCCTATAATCCACAAGTCACTTAGGGTTTATAGGAAAAAATCATGTACTGTATTCACTTTTGAAATATTAACACACTCCTAATTTGGCAACTTCTCCGTGCCATGCTTCTTCCTTTAATAGCAAAATCATGTATTGCTCAGATAATATATAGTGAGGATTGTATATTCCTGATAAAAATTACTGATAATTCTTTCTTAAGTTTTGATGCCAGCCAATGCAAGGCTACTCTTGTCACTGCATTGGAGAAATTCCTAGGCATTATTGGCATACCTGAAATTTAGAGTTCTTGTTGGCCTTTACCATCAGTAGTAGACAAAGATATAAAGCTGTCATTCATCTTTTACTATTCGGTTATTTTCGTGTTATTTATTGTCTCCTCTCTCTTTAGTACATATAAAGACACAGCTCTCATTCATGTTTTTGAATAATTTGAACCTTTCCTGTCATTTCTCTGCCTATATTGAACATACTAGACTTGCAGCTTCAGTTTGTTTTTATCATCGCATTGGAAGAAAGAGAATATGTGGAAGTTTCTAAAGAGACTAATTTTTAATTATTTGAATCTTTCCTATCAATTTTTTGCCTGTATTGAACATACAAGACTCGCAGCTTCAATTTTATTTTTATCAGTTAATCTTTTCCAGTCATTTTATCAGTTCTAGCTGTATAACTGATTGCAGTTAGAGAGAATTAAGAAAAATTAGAATAAATGCCTAATTTAGGCACTGGAATTCCATCTTAGCATGTATCAATTATATTCAGATATCCTTGGTAAAAAATGCCCAAAAAAGGTACGCTACTTCACCTAACTATGAGATGTTAAGAGACCTTGAAGGCAGGAAAAAAATTTCCTTTATTATTTAATGGGTATCAATATTCTTAGTTTCTTCAGCTCTTGATTTTATTAAGAATCTAGCATTTGATATACAGTGTATATATATATATATATATATATATATATATATATATATATATATATATATATATATATATATATATATATATATATATATATATATATATATATATATATATATATATATATATATATATATATATATATATATATATATATATATATACACACAGTGATCCCCCCATTATCGCGAGGGTTCGGTTCCGGGACCCGGCGCGAAACAGGAAAATCGCAGAGTAGGATAGGCCTATATGTACATAGATATTTTAATTTATTTTTACGTTTACACCGTATATACTGTATAAACCCTCCCTGTACTGTTAACAAACCACCCTTTACTTATAAATAACAGCATGCAAGTGTAAATATATATGACATACTCATGTACGTAGGTATTTTATAATTAGTTTTACGTTTACTGTATAAACCCTCCCTGCACTGTTAAAAAACCACCCTTTACTTTATAAATAACAGCATGCAACGTAAATTTATATGTACGTGATAGGTAAACTTACCTTATCTGTTATGGTTAACATTTTCCTTTGCCGCTTAGGCTCACTACAAGATGCCTTAGAAGATGAAGGATGCTTGGGAGGCATTGCAAAGGTTAAAATATGCGAGTAACAAAATCACAAGCAAAACGTATTAATAAGCACAACGTGAACGGCGCACACGAGTGAGGCGAGACAATGGAAGATGGTGGAAGCCTTTGTCCGAAACGCTGATAGCGGTATCGTATTTTGCATGTTTCAGTACTGTTAGTATTTATGTTTTTTACTATTTTTTACTGTTTTATTATTCTTAGGCTAAGAAATACGTTTTTTTTATCAATAAATTCATGAAACTACTGGAAATATAAATATGTATGCTAGCTCACGTAGCTGCGACCCCAATACATTGTACGCTATCGGACACAAGCAAAACGTTTAATAAGCACAACGTGAACGGCGCACTCGTGAGTTAGACTGATCGAGCCTTTGTCCGAATCGCTGATAGCGGTATTGTATTTTACATGTTGCAATAGTGTTAGTATATATGTTTTTTACTATTTTTTACTGTTTTATTGTTCTTAGGCTAAGAAATACGTTTTTTTATCAATAAAATCATGAAACTATTGGAAATATAAATATATATGCTAGCTCACGTAGCTGCGACCCCAATACATTGTACGCTATCGGACACTATTTCGCATGATGCAATACTGTGAGTTATGCTGTACGTATGTATATCTAAATTTATGTTATTAACTATTTTTTACTGTATTATTATTCGTAGGCTGGGAAATAAATTTTTTTTATCAATTAGATAATGAAATATGTTTTTTTCAATAAAAAAAATTAAAATACTGGGAATTTTTATATTTTAATATTTTAATATTTTTGCATATACCCAAAAAATAAAATAATAATTTGCCAAAAAAAAAACGTGGTACAGTGCAAACGCGAACCAAGAAACGCGATCCAGCGGGGGATCACTGTATATATATATATATATATATATATATATATATATATATATATATATATATATATATATATATATATATATATATATATATATATATATATATATATATATATATATATATATATATATATATATCCAGATAAGCACATTACACATGTGAAAACATGAATAATTTTTTTACCCCCACCGGGACTCGAACCTAGGACTTATGATTACCAAGTCAAGGCGCTACCACTACACCACAGAAGGTTAAAAGAAATCCAACCTTATAGCTTATATTTGCTATACTTAGGAATGAACGCATTCTAACTGAATGCCACTATGTTCATATTACAGATTCCCCAACCTCACTCGTGGCTTCATTTTAGCATTTAATTCAATTCCCAATCTCATTCGGGCCATGCAATAACCAGATAAGCACATTACATATGTGAAAAGATGAATCATTTTTTACCCCGACCGGGACTCGAACCTAGGACTTATGATTACTAAGTCAATTGAATTAAATGCTAAAATGAAGCCACGAGTAAGGTTGGGGAATCTGTAATATGAACATAGTGGCATTCAGTTAGAATGCGTTCATTCCTAAGTATAGCAGATATAAGCTATAAGGTTGGATTCCTTTTAACCTTCTGTGGTGTAGTGGTAGCGCCTTGACTTAGTAATCATAAGTCCTAGGTTCGAGTCCCGGTCGGGGTAAAAAAATGATTCATATATATATATATATATATATATATATATATATATATATATATATATATATATATATATATATATATATATATATATATATATATATATATATATATATATATATATATATATATATATATATATATATATATATATATATATATATATATATATATATATATATATTTATTTCAGACTACTTGTGCAGGTGTATAGAAATAGTAAGAATTTATTTTTTGTTTTCTATTTTATGGTGTATATTTTTTGGGTTTATCATATGTGATTTCCATGAAAGGTATTTTCCCTGAAAATACCTCTCAGGGTATGAACGAGTATATAGAAATGGAAGGTGAAGATACAATCTTAACCTTTAGTTTAGAAATGTATTCTTAGACTCAACTTGGTTAGTGGTAGACTGTGTGTATCAACAAGTGACTAACGCAGGTTGAAGCTTCTTCATGACTGTGTCCATCTCCATTTGGGAACTAATTGTGACACATGAAAGTGTTCTAAAACGGTGCTCTATTCTTAGAACTATGTCTATGTAAAGAAAAATATCAGCCTTTCGAGTTACTTATTTTCATCTTCTTCATTGTATTCTTGTTTAGAGTTTTGTGATACTTTTCACAAGTAGAGAGAACTAACATCTCCTTTGTCTCAGTTTACTTACTTGTTTTGATAATTTTCATAACTGTAGCATAATGTTTATTATGGGGACTGATGTAGCACAAGATTAGAACCCTCACCTCAGGCATTGACAGACCTGCATTTGAGCCACTCATTATATCCAGTATTCTTTGTGCAATTTACAGGGTGACTACATATTGTTTGATATATTGGGTGATTTAATCCTGTTCATAGCATGTATACATTTTGCGTAATTATAGGAGCATTTTATTTTGTGGGATTGAATGGGTAATTACATATTGTGTATAGCATGAATACATATAATGTAATGTATAGGGTTATTACATTCTCCTTCACAGCATCATTTCGTTACTCCTCTCACGTCATTGATTGTAGTTCAGCCAGACCATGAAAACTGCAAGGATTATGAAGAGGATGAGGAGGAGAAAGATCAGCGGTCATCAGCTGTAAATGGAAGTGTTGATAATAATGGAACTCAGACTATTTCTCTGGATACACAAGATTCTATTGTCAAGTCCTTCAATCCTGGCTCCATCCAGGTTGGTGAAAAATTTAATATTTGATTACTTTATGTAAATAGCTGTCTTTCATAAATACTAAGCTGGCATATCAAGCATATATTTTGTCATAAGTAAGACACCAGGACTTGCGAAGAATATTCCCGTCATTAGGCTTGGGCGTGAAGAAACATAAAAGCAAAGAGAAGCAGAGCTGGGAAGTGTTGTGATTTATCAGACGTAAAAGGTTGATAAGAGAAGTGTAGCGATATGCAAGAATATTCTTTATACATGTAGGCATAGAAGAGGAGCCGTAATTGAAGGAAGACTTAATACTGAGCCATCTAGGACACTCCTATTCAAGTCTTAAAGACCTTTAGCTGTAGTATTGCAATGGGTGGCTGGCACCATGAGCCAATCTGGTACATGGTAGCATAGTGAAGATTTGGGCTAATTATCTATTTTTGTGAATTATTTTTTTGAAAGTCTTTTGGCAAATAACAACATTGTAAATGTTATCGAAACCATTGTTCTTGTTTATACAAAAATCAAATGTGCTATTGATTTTTACTAGTGTGCAGTTTTTATGCCTTCTGGAAGAGATGGAAATCTGGTTAAAATAATTCAATATTTAGTTGTATATATTTGAAGTCACTTAGCTCAGCTTAGGCTGCAAGTAGTTTATGCATTCATAATGAACTTTTCCGCAAAAGTCTAGAATTTTTGGAATACGTGTTGAGCAAGATGATGAGCAGATTTTGTAAAGATGTGTAACTCCAAAAAGCTCCTGTAAATCTAAGTAAACCCATAAATTGTAAGGCTAGGTTAGGTTACATTATGTTACATAGGCTATGTACTTACTCTTATTAACAAAATCCAAATACTTTTACATTTTTGTTTTCTCTCAGGCAAGTTTTTTTACATTTTACTGTATATTCCAGGTACTGAGTGACCAAGGCTATAATGGAATGTATCCCTTTGATGATATGGGTTTCATGTGGGGTGATTCCCAGAGAGCAGTGGCAGCCAGCCAGGCCAGTACATGCTTGCCAACTTTAGCAATAATCTTTGTGTTAGTCTTTCATAGTATATATTACCAGGTAGGTATAGTAAAAGTGAATTGTAATACTCTGTAGGTTAATAGATTACAATGTGCTCTGAATATATTTTGTCTCTAGAACACCATCTTTCCACATCCAGTTTTATTACATACGGTATCATCATTCCTTATCAATTCTACTTACATTCTGTAAGGCGATCAAGAAGAGAATGTACGCTTATGCAGTGCCTTTTAAGACCGTCCACTCAATATGCAGTTCACACTACAACCATCCTTAAAATTCTATAAAGAATTTTCATAGTCTTGGCTCTGAGAGTAGGTCTAATGTGAATCGTATGGGATGAGTATGCATATATTAATATATAAAGACAGCAAGTAAATGTGAATTGGGACTGCAGTAGTGCAGTGATTAGAGCACTTAATTCTGGAACTGATAGATCCATGATCGAACTCACCACTGGGTGTTAGGAAGGGCATCCAGGCTTAATTACTTTGCTCTAATCTGTTTGTGTCCACTCTAATATAGGGATTAAGTTCCTTATATCGTAATTTATTTATTCGGTAATAAAAGTTAACTAAAACTTAGCACCATCAAGACATAACTTGGACTCTATTGGGGACTGCAGTAGTGGTAATGCAGCAGCTAGTGCGCTCAACACTGGAAGTGACAAACCCATGTTCAACCCCACTGCTTGGCATTAGAACGGGCATCCAGTTATTATTCCTCAACACCAACCTGTCTGTGTCCACCCTCATAAGTGGTTAATATTGAAACATGCAACAGCAAACTTTATGGGCTCTAAAATTCGGTACCAATAACATTTGGATGAATTTCATTTAAGAGGAAGATATATGGATTCCCTCACTTTTTGTATAAATTGAAATTATCCTAATTTATTATTAGAATTTAACCATTCTTTTTTTTTTTCAGCTACAAGTGCTGAGAATCTCCTCATCAGTCAAATGACACTTTCCAAAAAATGAGACGACCTGATCAGAGGGCATAGAATAGTGTTAACTGTTTTATGAAAATTGAAGTGCTGCAGCTGTGAGTGGTAACAAATATTGGAGCTATGAGCTATACTTTGGATTAATGAGCCTTTTCAGTGCAGACAAAACAAACACTCAAAGCTGAGTTATTCGACTTAACTTTAGAGGCCAGCAGTTTCGATCAAAAAGTCTGATACACCAGTGCTCTCTTAGAGAATGAGATATTCTTATGGTACACTATCTGTAAGATTATTGGCTATTCGTCAGTTGCTTGAACCTAATGGGAAAGTAAATTATAATTAATTCCACATGTTTAGATAGCATGAGCTGTTTTGCTCTGCAAAGATTATCTTTTCCCCATAAAAAGATTTTTCTAAGCATCAGTGTATCTGACCCCAAGATCACTTTATCTCATTATCCATTATTATTAAGGATATCTATATTGTATCTTTGGTGATTAACTGAATTTTCCCCATGTGGAGAAAAGTGTATAGGGTACTGCCTACGACTTTCTAGATTTCATTCATTCACTTCATGGAAAAAAATATTAAAAAAAGAGGTGACAGTGCTCCTAGCATTGTAATAGTCCTGTTTGTTACAGCTTTTTGGGAACAATACTGTATATAGTGTAGCTTTTTATTAAATGAGCAAATTTTTACAGTAGTGAAAAAGATTCATATTTTTTAAGGACTTCGTCCTGATGGTAATAAATCATAAGTCATTTGAAGTTTCAGAATTTTGAGTTTTGTTTGCTCTAATTTCACTCTGTTGACAAAATTTTGTACAGTATACATTTCCTTAAAAGTTTTATATTTTTTAATATGACATCTGCAAAATTTATCAATATATTTACCATTACAAGAACAGATGACAAAATTCTGTACAGTATCCCATTTCCTTCAAATTTTTGTGTTTTTTAAAATGACATTGCAAAATTTATCAATATATTTAACATCACAACAGAACCGATGCAAAAATAGACTTTTTTATTGCCCACCAGATCCAAAGCCTTTTCACTAAGCTCTTGTATGACAAAAAATATATTATAGATTGGGGGAATGACCCCAAAAAATATGGATTGGGGGAATGACCTGCTCCTTGCATGCCTGTTTCATTCAGTTGATGCCTAAAACAGGCACATAAGCTGTGGGCAGTATACATTTTTGTTTTCCAGTTCTAATTCTAAATTTAGGATCTTGTAAAGAAGAGGAACTTCAGAGTGCTCTAGAGTTATTCATATTTACAAGGCAAGTCACCTAAATTAACCCAAAGTAACCTAATCCATCCCAACATAATTTATGGGGTCATCGAACTTTACATGGGGTTATGAGAGTTACTCATGTAAACATAATCCAAATTTTCTTTTCCAGTGAGTCATAATTGTAAGTGAATTACAACCATTTGTTTGCAGTGGTCATAACTTTAATTATTCTTTTATCTCATTTTTTGTCAAGAAGGAAATGAATAGTGTATTTTAGTACCGTGCAAGTCATCACACCACTAGGTAGTGTCTTTTAGATTTTTGTTAAAGTAGAAGTAGCATTAGTGTACAGATTATTCATTGCCTCAGTCTTTAATGATGATAAAATTAGTTTTTCAGGCTGTTTAAAAGCATGTTATGATGAAATTCTTCCCAGTAAGTTTGATTTAATTTTTTACAAATTTCAATTGGCAAAATCCATTTGTATCTACATATTGAAACCTGAAGATGAAGGAAAATCCACATTGAAAAATAATTGTAGACATTTGTTCATGTTAGTGACTCAATATGATTTCTCGAATTTGGGTTAACCCTTTAATTTTTCTTGGAAATTATTACAGATTAGACATAAGCAAATTTTATTTTAATGTTATAGACGTCTGTATATTTGTTTAGTAGTCCGTCATGAAAGTAAAATACTTAAAAATCGCTACAGTTGTGACAATCTTAGATATTCATGTTGTTGACATTAATTAGATTGTATTTTTGAATCTTCCAGAGAGTTTAAGGAAATTATGTTTCATATATTTTGTCATCATATGTGTTCTGCTAAGGATAACTCGATACATTGTGCCTCCAGAATACCTGTAATGTTGTACTGGGTTACTTGTATTGGATGAGTCACTGATGGGTATAAACTCCAACTAGTTTGATGGTCATTGGTGTCATTAATAACATGAATGTATTATAAATCAATTAAATTTGAAAGTTTACAACTTATGGCAGAACAATAGTTAGTATTGTTCGTGATGTTACTATTTCTATACAACTCTCTCTCTCTCTCTTTTTTTCTGTTTTTTCCAGGACGGGCCCAAAACAAATATAAATAAATCTGCCCTCATAGGGCTTGGCCACGAAAAAATCATAAAGTAAAAGAAGACAGAGATGGGGAGTGTTGTGACTTATTAGATGTGAAGGGATAATGAGAGATGTATAACGAATGTCTAAGAATATTTAGTTTGATGTAGGCATAGGAAAAGAACCTTATCTGAAGGCAGACTTAACATCGGACTGTCCTGACCAGTCCTATTTAAGTCTAAAAGACCCTTCAGCTGTAGTATCACAATGGTCGGTTTGTGCCGTGGGCCAACCTACTACATGTATAAAATATTGTCTAATAATTATCATCATAATTTTCATACTTTTTTCTTAAATAAGGACCTTTTGTATAATATATTTTTTGCATTCAGATATGGACGTTAGATGTGATGATGGTAGGAAGAATATTCAGTGAATTAGATTTACCTAGGATTGTGAGCATGTACAGCAAATGTTGAATATATATTTAAGTAACTGATAAATCACTAAGTAATAGTATTACTTGTGTTTCAGTACTTCCATCATTGCCGCCTGAATACAGGTTGAGCTATTTTTTCTTTTTTGGGTGGGAACATACACAAAATATACTAGCAAGGTACACAAACAATCACACTTGTAGATAAACATCTCTTACAATCATTGATGTAGGTACACTTCTCTTACAATCATTCATGTAAGTACACATCATATACAGTCATACATGCTATACATTTATGCATATAGACAGACATACAATTATACATGCATATACTCATTTATACAATCATACATGTAGGTACTCATACAATTGCACGTAGCAACACATCTTATTCAATCTTACATTCTTGTTTATAGAACTAATATCTCCCATTATACTTAGTATATATGAAATATTGTAAAGGCTGCCATGTTTTATCTTTACCAATACAGCTTTATGAAGGTTATTTGTAAAAGAAAAAATATAAAGCTAATTCCATTGTCTTCATCTAGCTGTTGACTATAATAAATATATTCCATCGTTGCTCTCTTTACGAGCAAAGTATCTTTCTAGTAGATTACTTAGCTTTAGCTTTAGATATTGTTAAAAGAAAAAAGTTGTATAAATATCAGTACAGATACAGATGTCCGTTGTCTATCTGCAGACAGAATTTTTGGAATGATGAATTAAAGGCATTACATACTTTATAAACAGTGGACAGAAGACAGCTTCTTCCTCTCTGGTGCTGAGTGAATAATATAAAATTCATCATTTCAGGATATCTAGACTGAAGTCACGTACATACAGCGTATGACTGACAATGGCATCTGTACATAGCAGTTTGAGACAATTTTTAAAATTCTATTAAAACTAATTAATTTGTATTTTGAAATTAAGATTCCCTCTTCCTTGTTGAAATATAGAAATTTTTTGTGTGAATTGTAATGTAGGTATGAATAATGAAAAACAAGAAATATTTATAATGTGTTTCCAAGGTCTTAGATGCATTTTTTTAAAATGCCATTTTCATTGATGTCATATAGAGAGGCCTACGTAACTGATTTTATTGATGGCTTGTCAAGACGAGTGATTTTAGATTAGTGTCATTCTTCAGTGAAGACGAAGAATGCTTTCATAAAGATCAGGTCATTATCCTCCATGACACCCTTCCATTGTGCGGCATCACTTTAAAGAAATAGAAAAAAAAATACATATGATATATATAGAAGCATTCATTTGAAAAAATATCGGTTAAGAAAATCTTCAAAGTTCTTAGCAATGTTGTGATGCATCTAAACACTTGTTCTGCAGTATTTGCAACTTGTTTTTGAGTAGGTTTGCCGTCACGGATAGGTGAGTGGTATAAAGGATAATGTACATTATCTCTTGCTAGCTGTAGAATTAGCTAATACTTTCTTGACTGGTTCCGGAGTTCTATACCTTTTCTACTATAATATCTAGATGATATATATGTCCTTGTTCCTTTTGGGGGTGTTGGTAATGTCGTATAGATGAGGACTTATGTGTTATTTTTTTAAACTAAGCATCAACATTTAGATTTATTTTTTCTGATTTAGAAAACAAGGTATACATTTATGGGCCAGAATACAAGACGGAAAAATAAAAAATGCTGTACTGTAACTTAATATGTTTGTTCTCTTTGATGAAGATTGTACTCAGATGAATAGCTAAATTGGAATTATATAACTGACGACTGTAAATCTCTTTTTGTTAAGCAAATACACATTCTGATTGACAGAGCAACGTTTTTGTAACTAAAATTTTGGATTGACTATTCCTTATGAATTCTCAGTAATGTGCATTTTTGCAATGCCTTATGTCTGGTGAAATATTTCTTATTAATTGTGCATTCTGTAAGCTTTCATCAGAAATTTGGATTATTATAAAATATTGTAATTTCTATATACAATTTAATTATTGTGAAGTTTTAGAAAAATGGTATAAGTATATGAAGACTATTTTATGTGTCACAATTGATCCCCATTGTGGGTGGACACAGGCTGGTTGGAGCTGGGAGTGGTTAGAGCACTTGACTCTGGAAGTCACAGACCCATGATCGTGCCCACCTTAGAATTTATATATAATTTGTGCAGTGAAAAACATCCTTCTTTTAATTTGAAAAAGTAGAGATTTTAACTACTGTCTTCTTTGATGGTCATAGAATACTTATGAAGCATGTCAGTTTTCCCATCTGTGTCTATATCAGGGTATTTTAGGAAAGCATTGTAAAAATGGTGTATTATATAAATCATCTAGCAGATTTTGTGCTGATTTAATAGGTGTTTGGACACTAAACTGGTAGATATGTACAAAGAGCTACATTTATTAGCCAAGAATAAAGCTGCTTCATTTTATGAAAATTATACAAATTATAATTTAAAATGACGTTGGGTAAATCAGATTAATATTTCCTGAGAGGTAATCATTGTCTTAACAGCTTTAACTACTTAGAACCAACATAAATTGATAGCATTATCTCACATTTTACAAGAGAAAGGATGTTATTGTCTCTCCAAACCTTGCACAGCCTGATATGTGACTTTAATGAAAGACTGCCACAAGCAGTCCACTTACCGTCCGTGCTGTTAAAGAAAATATTGTTTAATGTTTATGGCAGTTTGATAGTTTATGAATGTTCAGAGCACATCAATAATATCGTTGCTGTTTAAAAACAATTTAAAGTCTGAAAATTATATAGTCATTTGTTCGTTCCCATACCGTATATATCTCTATTGATATTTCAAGAAGAATTCTTTTATTCAGTGATATATTGAGAGCTAAAAGTAACGACAATATGTGTCACGAACTTTTCAGTCTAGATAACTTGTAATAACACATATTTCGTGTTGATGGCAAAGTTAGTATTACATATACTTCTCTCTTCAATGTAAGTGCGATAATCTCCAAGAGTTTTAGAAATATATAATATATATTTTTTCCTCATCAAGTCCTTGTGGGTGTTTTTAAGAAAAGTAATAATTCATTGTTGGTCATATACGGAAGTGGGAGTGTTACTTATACTATTAAAACTGAAATTTCCAATGTTAATAGTGTACTTTTGGTGTTGTACATTGTTTTCAATAAAGAAAGCTAGTATCTGTTGTTATTTATCAACATAATGTATCTTCCCTTTCTCTTTTCGATCGCTACTACTTCCATCGCTGCTCTGATGAGTTGTCGAGTTGCATCCCTTCCCCACTGCCGAGGCCGCGTAACACTCGCCAAGCTGCCTCATCTCACAGGTACTGTGTGGAGATTTGTAGCTCGCAGATTGGTCGGCGCAGCGACTGCTTCTCCCAATCTACCTCCAGACTCTGGAACTCTCTTCCTCCTTCTGTCTTTCCTAATTCTTATGACCTTTCATCCTTCAAAAGCAGATCTATTGTCATCTCAGAGCCTAGTCCTCTATATCTCTGGGTCCTCTGTACTTTGACTGTTATTTCTGTCTGTTGTTTTCCTTTGTGTGACATTACCTCATCTCTGCCTTGCCCTTAACCTTTTTCTTTTCCTTTGTCTTGGTATTTTCTCGTGGCCGGGCCTTTATTGATGAGGGCAGTTTCTGCCTGTCCCGGTGTCACACATAAAAAAAATATATATATATGGCCATATAATAAGTTTTCCTATAACTAGCAAAAACCTCATCCCTAAATTATACTGCATTTATGAGGACGATAATAAACCCTTATAATGTTACAATATACAAATCTTATAAGAAACATGAAACATATCAACTGCTTCTGACCAGAATTAAAATCTATATCACATAAGACAAATCAATAATGTGCTCAAGGCACAACTTATTGCCTCATTGACCCACTCACACATATAGACAGAAGGTAATGAAAACGAAAATAGAAAAGCTTCGAACATGAGTCCACTATTACATACCTAATCAAGTAATAGATATAAAGTTGGAATATTTACAATGTTTCTTATTAAAGACCTCATAATAATATAAATGATTTTAAGAAACCTACTTTTAAGAGCGATGTTATGGCTCGTTAATCACTACAAATTCCTCAAGTCTAAGTATAGGAACAAAGTAGAAACTGGGTTACATAATCAAAATAACACATACATCACTCTTTTTCATCTTGACAGACAGTTAAAGCAGTGAGCTTGATGTTTGCATGGGCCAAAGATAAGGATACTTGCTAGTAGCTTCATATACAATGGTGACCCCAACCCACAAACACCTGTACCCACGAACAAAATTTTGACCCCAATCCACGAACACAAATGTATTTGCCAAGCCACCACGTCTCCCACTCGGCCGCTCTCAGTTCTGCATTGGTGCCCGCGCTGTGTGGTTCGTTCGTGATCTGATCATAGTTCTTGCTTATTTTCCATTGTTTTACTTTTGATATAGCCCTTACTATGGCTCCTAAGAAAGTTAAAAGTGTTAAGGATTTTTGCGTCAAACACCCCAGATGCATAACAGTGGAAACGAAGAAAGAAATAATTTCCAAACAAGAAAATGTACTATTTTAAAGAATAAAGAGATCTTAAAGGCGGCTGATGTGGCTAAGGGAGTAAATATATTAACGAAGAATTAGTCGCAAGTAATAGAATAGGTAGAAAAATTATTATTGTTGTGGATAAATGAAAAACAGTTAGTTGGAGATAGTATTAGCGAGGCCATAATATGCGCTAAGGCTTTGCAAATCCACCATGATTTCGTAGAGAACTCTTCGAATTCTAGTGGTGCTAAACTTGAAGAATTTAAAGCCAGCAGAAGCTGGATTGAACACTTTTGTCACCGAACTGGGATTCATAGTGTCAATAGACATGGAGAGGTGGCTAGTTCCAACTAAAAAGCAACGGATTCTTATGTTAAGGAATTCGCTAAATACACTCACCTCTTGGAACAACACAAGGATAGGTTCTCAAAAGGCACAGGTAATATAATTTCCGTGTAATGTAAACAATCAATTTCCATAAGGAATAATGATAATAGGCATAGATATGTTCCACAACCGTACATAAAAACACTATGCCAAAGATATAAGATAAGTAAAACATATTTTATGAGTACACAGCAAAGCAGAAAGACCTGTAGTTATTTATATTAATATACAAATAGTGTACAGTATAAAAGATATACAGATTTACAAATAAATACTGTACAGAAAAAAGAAAATTAACGCACCCTTATGTGATGGGCAACAGGCGTACTGGGATGTGCGTAGTGGAGGTGAGCACGCGACTTAAGCGGTAGAGAAGAGGAGGAGGAGGATGGAGAATGAACCCCTATCTGCAAACACAAACAAAGATGACATAAACGGTAGGAGAAGAGGAGGAAGTGAGAGAGCCAACCCCTAGCTACTCATTCTATATACGATGGGCAACAGGCATACTAGGACGAGCGGGGTGGTTATGAGGAGGTGACAAGCGGTAAGAGAGGGAGGAGAAGAGGAGGAGGAAGGGGGAGAGCTAACCCCTGGTTGTTGTTGGGGTTAATACTGTTGAAGAGAGACTGAAGCACAGAGGTGGTGGCTAAGTCACTAATCTGAACCATTTTTTTGCTTTTTCTCGCTCGTGCATTTCGTATTTATTTACTATTATTTTGAAGATGTGCTATTCCAATTTTGCGTAGTATAAACATGAGTAACAAGCGAAAATTATTTGCCCCTTAAGTGTCTCCTCATAGTGGATAATGCTCCTGCCCATTATCCAGGTGTGGAAGATCTTGCTATACATCACAACTTCATTAGAGTAATATGTCTGCCTCCCAACACCACTCCTATCCTCCAACCCATGGGCCAGCAGGTAATTTCTAATTTTAGAAAGTTGTATATGAAGGGTCTTTTTGCCAGGTGTTTCCAGGGCACCAATGACACGGATTTGACCCTTTGTGATTTCTGAAAAGACCACTTCAATATACTTCACTGCATTGGCCTCATTGAAAAAGCATGGGAAGAGGTCTCATATCGTACACTGGAGGAAACTGGCCAGGCTGTGTGACTGTACAGTACTTATTTTTTGTTACACATAACTTACGAACAATTCTAATTACGAATGGAATTCTAGAACCAAACTGTACTGACTACTTAGTATTGGGGAGGGAGCACCATTTAGCTTGCAAACCCTCTTCTTTTTTGCAATGAAGTACTTCTAGATAAGGTGAGAATGGTCAGAATTGATGAAGCCCGCTACCTAAGTTGTTTATCACAGTTGTGGCCTACCAATTCTATATATATATATATATATATATATATATATATATATATATATATATATATATATATATATATATATATATATATATATATATATATATATATATATGGAACTATAAAAATCCAATTATTCGTGTCTTTATTACAGATGACAAGAATATCTTATTTAATCTAGAGCAGGGGTGTGCAACCTTTTTTCCCAAAGGGCCACTAGTCACGACTCTGTTGGTATGGAGGGCCACATAACCTTACTATTTCATGCTATTTACTACGATCGAAGACATATTATGTGAGATTATACTAATAAAGATAGATAATTAGTTTGTTACTGATTTTATTTAAATTGGGATCACAAAAATTAGAATTGTCTGAAACAAAAGTATTTTCCTTACTATAAATGAGCAAATGAAAGGCTACCGTACCTTATTATTATAATGTACAAACATAAATAATTACTTATTATTGGTTAACTGGGATCATTAACAAATGAATGATCAAACACAGACATTTTCCTAATCATTAATGAGCAAATGAAAGGCTAGCCTAGTGAGATGGTTGATGTTGCATTTGGGACACCAACTCATCAATATCAGGCTGTATGGATGCTGTGGCTACACGCAGGGTACATTCCAAATGTTCATCAGTAAGTAAAGACCTATGCTTGTTTTTAACTAGACTCATTTTTGAAAAAAGCTGCTCACATACATATGTGCTACCAAACACTGCCATCATTTTCCTTGCATGAGCAGAGAATTTTGGATACACTGTTACTGATACATGCTTCTTATGAAACTGGTATACTGAACTATCATCAAACTTCTTTCTTAGTTCATCATTGCACTGTAGTTCAATTATTTCCATCTGTATGTCCTCAGGAATTGCTGTCACATTCACAGAAAAAGGAGAAGCAAAGACTTCAATGGCTTGTGAATGTTTCTTGAGGTCACCAAATCTTTCTGAAAATTCCTCTCGTAAGACTGCCAATTTGTCACCATACTTCTGATACTGAGGGTTACTAGTGTCATGGTTTTTCAGTGTAGGAAAGTGGGCTGGGTTTTGGTTTCTGATTTGTGACTCCCACAGACGCAATTTTATCTGGAAGCCTTTGATCAGTGAGAACATCTCATTTCTTAGTTGATCTTTTCCTTGAAGTCTAACATTCAGTGCACTAAGATGAGCAGTTATATCTACTAAAAATGCTAAATCACATCTCCATTCCTTATCTCTCAATTCAGGGATAGCATTACCTTTCATATATAAGAACAGCGCAATTTCTTCCAAAAGGTCATATGCTCTCTTCAACATTCCTGCTTTGCTTAGTCACCTTAACTCACAAAAATACTTCACATCACTGTACTCTGCATCAATGTCTGCCATTAACTGCTGAAACTCACGGTGATTTAGACCTCTTGACCTAATGAAATTGACAGCTTTCACGAGAATATTAGTCACATGCTGAAAGTTTATTGTCTTCGCACATAAAGCTTCCTGGTGTATGATACAATGCAGGACAATAAGTGAACCGAAGTCAATATTTTGAGACCCCATTCTAGTCTTCAGTAATCCAACAACCCCATTTCTCTGACCAGACATCGCAGGCGCACCATCTGTTGTAATGGAAACTAAATTAGTGTAGTCCAGTCCAAACCTTGCCAATGCTCTTTCCAATTTATCAAAAATAGATTGTCCTGTTGTGGTCTCCTTCATGCCTTGTAGTGAAGCCATTTCCTCTGTAATATTATAGTCATTGTCAACTCCCCTAATATACACAGCCAATTGTGCAGTGTCTGCGGTGTCACAACTCTCATCAAGAGCAACAGAGTATGAAGAAAAATCACTAACTCGCTTGGCAATTGTACTTTCAATATTCCCTGAAAGACTGTCTATTCTTCTAGCAACAGTATATCTTGAAAGGCTTATGTTTTCAACTAGTTTCTTTTTGTCAGGAAACATATTGTCTGAGGCTACACACAAACATTCTTTAACTACCTCACCATCAGAATAGGGCTTGAGTCTATTTGCAAGGATTTGACTAATCAAAAAGCTTGTTTTGAGAGATGCATCATATTCCTTAAGTTACTTTGTAAACACTGACTGTTGTCCTTTCAGAGATTTCTGCAAGAATGATATTTTTTCTTTGCGTGCTTCACCTGTCATATTTTCATATTCTTTGTGCTTTGTGATGTAGTGTCTTTTGATGTTATATTCTTTTAAAGCAGAAATGGTTTCATGGCACACAAGGCACAATGCTTTCCCCCCTGATTGTATGCATAAATATTGTTCAGTCCATTTCTCTTGAAAACTCCGGTTTTCATCTGAAAGCTTGCGTTTTTTACTCGTAGAAGCCATTATTAGTGCAATAAGATCTCTCCTGCTGAGCAAAATATATAATAGGAAAAAGTTAACTTTAAATTAAAGACTAACTCTAATTAAGTTGTTTATGTTGCAGTTTTGTGATTGGCTTTAGAAAACTTGCAAGCAAAACATTTTGAGAATTATATATTTCTGCTGAAAATGTGGTATTAATTATATTGCAATCTATTACATTTTTCTTAAAGGCTTTATTTAAGAATAATGTAATAGATTGCAATATAATTAGTACCAAATTTATATAATTCTCAAAATGTTTTGCTTTCAAGTTTTCTAAAGCCAATCACAAAACTGCAACATAAACAACTTAGAGTTAGACTTAGAATACTGGTAATCACAAATCAACCACAACAAATGAAGCACACTGATTTCACCACTTGAGTCTGAGATAAACTGAGAACTATATTAATTCCTGTTCGGCTGTACTGCAAAGCATAGCAGAGAGTGTAAAAAGTATAAACATCCAACCTTAAAAATAATGATCGTTTCGGTGTTTACAATGATCTTAAAAGGGGTTACTGATAACGATGACCCCTCGTACCATCGGTTATTGAGGAAGGGTTGTTGATGAAAACACAAGAGAGAGAGAGAGAGAGAGAGAGAGAGAGAGAGAGAGAGAGAGAGAGAGAGAGAGAGAGAGAGAGAGAGAGAGAGAGAGAGAGAGAATTATTTATTTTATTAATTTATTGCGCCAAGGCGTCAGACATTACATGAATTCATACAAATAATGCTTCAAATGGATGAGAGAGAGAGAGAAAAAAAAAAGTTGTTGGAATATTCAGTTCGAGGCTCTCTCTCTCTCTCTCTCTCTCTCTCTCTCTCTCTCTCTCTCTCTCTCTCTCTCTCTCTCTCTCTCTCTCTCTCTCTCTCTCTCTCTCTCTCTATCTATCTATCTATCTATCTATCTCTGAGGGCCGCACTATAGCTTATTTATTTTTAGGAGAAAGGGCCGCAATGAAAGCCTTTGAGGGCCGCATGCGGCCCTTGGGCCGCAGGTTGCACACCCCTGATCTAGAGTAGTATAAAAAGAAGCTTATTTCGCTCATCTGTGTTATATAATTTCATATTTATAGCATTTTGGGGTCGATACTTCATGAAATAGATGATAAATAAACGTCTATATTTTTTTTTAATTAACGAATTTGAATTGAGAGCCATTATCAGTTATTCCATAAACGATGCATTACTTCCAGGTACAGGGAAATTTCCCTGTTTTAGGGACATTCAGGTGGGTACAGGGAAGAAACTTGAAAATTCACTAAAATCTAGGGATATTCCAGAAAAGAAAGAGGGAAAATCTAGGGAAAGTTTGCCCCTCTCTATTCATCTCTTACTTCCTTAAATTTCGTGCTTATCCCTCCAATCCTTCCCATCCTTTACCCCCCTCTCCCCAGTGATGACACCCTGAATAGGGCTAAGAGAGTTCACTCGATGCCGTCACTATTCTTCCCCCACCTATCCTATCCCATCCTAAGGCTAAGGGAAATTCGAGATTACTGAATTAGAGATAAGAAGAATCTGAATTTCAGATCAAAACTTAGCACGAGGGTCTGCCCCTTTCTTTTTACTCTTACTTTATTTAATTTTCGTGCTTTTCCCTCCAAATCCCTTATATCCTTAATTCCCTCCCCTTTTTTCCCCTCCTATCCTATCCCATCCTAAAAAAGAAAAAAAAATTCTGGGGAACTAGCTATTATAATTCTATTTGAAAATACATTCAATGCAGAGAGAGAGAGAGAGAGAGATTGCAAGGGTGATGCAATTGTTTTGCTCTTGAACGATCATCCGTTTCGACTCGATTCAGACATGTCCACTGTACGATGATTGCTCGTCTTCCTTAACAAAGAGCTTCTGAGCAGTGTTCTAAGTGCGTAGCAACCGTAGTTGCCGGAAAATAAAGTGTTTGGTGTGGAAGTGCTGTGATCTCTCTTAGGAGATTATTGTTTTAGATATGTCTACCCCTCCAGCTAAGCGCAAACGCCTACCATACACACAGAAATACACCGAAAAGTGGGAGAGTGATCCTAAATTTAAAAGTTGGTTAACAAAAAGTAGTAAAGGCCCTTTGTATTTTCACTGCAAACTGTGTGATTCCGATGGGAAAGCTGGAAATAGTTTTTCCTTAATGGTAGATGAATCTACTGACGGGGTGCACGAAACACCTTGCCCTTGTTGCTAGAGTTTCGACACCAGAAGGCATTAAGGATTCGTTTTTAACATTTGTTCCCTTGGAAAGTGCTACTGTAACAGCCTTTATGAATGTGTCAAATCAGTGTTTGCTGATGAAAATATCCCATACAAGCAAAACGTGATAGGATTTGCTGCAGATGGGGCCAGTTTAATGATGGGAGTTAATCATTCACTCTCATCGCTATTAAAAAATTACATGCCAAACTTGTTTATATTGAAGTGCGTTTGCCACTCTTGTCATCTTTGCGCATCATATGCATGCAAATCATTGCCAAGATGGATTGAAGATATGACCCGAGATATTTGCAATTACTTTTTGTCACCAAAACCGACTGCAGTCTTTAAAGAATGTCAGGAATTTAATAATGTGAAACCGCACAAGCTATTACACCCCTGTCAGACAAGATGGTTGTCTCTGCATAGTGCTGTAAAACGGTTACTTGAACAACTTTCAGCTCTGAAACTATTTTTCACCCAAGCTGCATTGGAAGATAGGCTTCTGGCAGCTGAATCTATTCTTCAGAAACTCAGTGATCCATTCAGCAAACTATATTTAGAATTTCTTGATATTGTCTTACCCATCTTTAATGAGTTGAGCAAAGAGATGCAAGCTGAAAATCCGAAGATTTATGCCCTTCACAGCAGAGTCTCTGCAGCCCTATATACCATACTTGAATGCTATTTAAAACCAAGCTACCTGTGCAAGCGTGGAAAGAATTTTTTTTTTCACACGTGAACTTTATGAAAACACAAACGAGAAATTCTTTGACCACAGAATCATTAGTTGGGGTGTTACATGCAAAAAGAACTTTTGAAAGTTCGTCTGCTGAAGACATGGAAATAACTAAGGCCCATTTAAATTTCATGACTGATGACATTTACCAAAAAGATCAAAAATAAGGTATGTAATGAGATTATGAACAGTATTTAACTATTGAAATATGCCTTGTATGTGTATCTGTAACAGGATAATTTTGAGCTAAATAGGGAAATTTTGTAAGCGAATCTAGGGAATTTTTGACAGCTTGTCGTGGCAACACTGAATATTCATGGCGTAAGGACTGCGGCAAGTGTCGGAAGTACATGTGAACCTTGGGCTAATGTGTGAAATTTGCTACAAAACATTTTCTAATTCTGCAAACAAACAAAAATACGTGAAAAATATCCATGGGACAAAAGAACCACCTGGAACTATTAACAGTACTTCAGATGTAAGTTATGATATCTTGCCAAACCTTTTTTTAAGGTTTTCCAGCAAGAAAAGACATAAAAAGGAAGTCCATTAATTGTCTAGAACTTCATGTTGTAAAACCCAAGGTAGTCATGTGCTAGGAATGTGATGTTAATTTTGGCACCCTAAGCTCCTTCAAACTCATAATGTAACCACCAGCAACATCAGTTATGAGTTTGGTTCTGAGGAAGGCATGTTGATCTCAAGATTAAATTAGCCGGTGGATTTATAGAAGTGCAGCGCCATGCTATTTGGCCTACCGATAATTTTCTATATTACTCTCGCACGCTAATTTTGGATGGAGTTTTCATTTTCCTAGTATTTTCAGCGTATTTCTTTTGAATGTGGGTACAAGTATACAAGTGGGTCGCCACGAAAATGGGTTTATGGATTGACTTCCAACTTTCAGGATTATTAGTTCCCTTGTTTTAATATTCATTACTAGTGCGACAGCTATCTGTAGCAACTCTTTCTATTTTTGGCCTACCGATAAATTTCAATATTACTCTCGCACGCTAATTTTGGATGGAATTTAAATTTTCCTAGTATTTTCAGCGTATTTCTTTTGAATTTGGGTACAAGTATACAAGAGGGTCGCCACGAAAATAGGTTTATGGATTGACTTCCAACTTTCAGGATTATTAGTTCCCTTGTTTTAATATTCATTTCTAGTGGGACAGCTATCTGCAGCAACTCTTTCAATTTTGGGCCTACCAATAAATTTCAATATTGCTCTCACACGCTAATTTTGGATGGAATGTTCATTTTCCTAGTATTTTCAGCGTATTTCTTTTGAATTTGGGTACAAGTAAACAAGAGGGTCGCCACGAAAATGGGTTTATGGATTGACTTCCAACTTTCAGGATTATTAGGTCCCTTTTTTTAATATTCATTACTAGTGCGACAGCTATCTGCAGCAACTGTTTCTGTTTTTGGCCTACCAATAAATTTCAATATTGCTCTCGCACGCTAATTTTGGATGGAATTTTCATTTTGCTAGTATTTTCAGCATATTTCTTTTGAATTTGGGTACAAGTATACAAGAGGGATGAAAATGGGTTTATGGATTGACTTCCAGCTTTCAGGATTATTAGTTCCCTTGTTTTAATATTCATTACTAGTGGGACAGCTATCTGCAGCAACTCTTTCTATTTTTGGCCTACCGATAAATTTCAATATTACTCTCGCATGCTAATTTTGGATGGAATTTTCATTTTCCTAGTATTTTCAGTGTATTTCTTTTGAATTTGGGTACAAGTATACAAGAGGGTTGCCACGAAAATGGGTTTATGGATTGACTTCCAACTTTCAGGATTATTAGTTCCCTTGTTTTAATATTCATTACTAGTGCGACAGCTATCTGCAGCAACTCTTTCTATTTTTGGCCTACCAATAAATTTCAATATTACCCTCGCATGCTAATTTTGGATGGAATTTTCATTTTCCTAGTATTTTCAGCGTATTTCTTTTGAATGTGGGTACAAGTATACAAGAGGGTTGCCACGAAAATGGGTTTATGGATTGACTTCCAACTTTCAGGATTATTAGTTCCCTTGTTTTAATATTCATTACTAGTGCGACAGCTATCTGCAGCAACTCTTTCTATTTTTGGTCTACCAATAAATTTCAATATTACTCTCGCACGCTAATTTTGGATGGAATGTTCATTTTCCTAGTATTTTCAGTGTATTTCTTTTGAATGTGGGTACAAGTATACAAGAGGGTTGCCACGAAAATGGGTTTATGGATTGACTTCCAACTTTCAGGATTATTAGTTCCCTTTTTTTAATATTCATTACTAGTGCGACAGCTATCTGCAGCAACTGTTTCTGTTTTTGGCCTACCAATAAATTTCAATATTGCTCTCGCAAGCTAATTTTGGATGGAATTTTCATTTTGCTAGTATTTTCAGCATATTTCTTTTGAATTTGGGTACAAGTATACAAGAGGGATGAAAATGGGTTTATGGATTGACTTCCAGCTTTCAGGATTATTAGTTCCCTTGTTTTAATATTCATTACTAGTGCGACAGCTATCTGCAGCAACTCTTTCTATTTTTGGCCTACCAATAAATTTCAATATTACTCTCGCATGCTAATTTTGGATGGAATTTTCATTTTCCTAGTATTTTCAGTGTATTTCTTTTGAATGTGGGTACAAGTATACAAGAGGGTTGCCACGAAAATGGGTTTATGGATTGACTTCCAACTTTCAGGATTATTAGTTCCCTTGTTTTAATATTCATTACTAGTGCGACAGCTATCTGCAGCAACTCTTTCTATTTTTGGCCTACCGATAAATTTCAATATTACTCTTGCATGCTAATTTTGGATGGAATTTTCATTTTCCTAGTATTTTCAGCGTATTTCTTTTGAATGTGGGTACAAGTATACAAGAGGGTTGCCACGAAAATGGGTTTATGGATTGACTTCCAACTTTCAGGATTATTAGTTCCCTTGTTTTAATATTCATTACTAGTGCGACAGCTATCTGTAGCAACTCTTTCTATTTTTGACCTACCGATAAATTTCAATATTACTCTTGCACGCTAATTTTGGATGGAATGTTCATTTTGCTAGTATTTTCAGCATATTTCTTTTGAATTTGGGTACAAGTATACAAGAGGGTCACCACGAAAATGGGTTTATGGATTGACTTCCAACTTTCAGGATTATTAGTTCCCTTGTTTTAATATTCATTACTAGAGCGACAGCTATCTGCAGCAACTCTTTCTATTTTTGGCCTACCAATAAATTTCTAATTTACTCTCGCACGCTAATTTTGGATCGAATTTTCATTTTCCTAGTATTTTCAGCGTATTTCATTTGAATTTGGGTACAAGTATACAAGAGGGTCGCCATGAAAATGGGTTTATGGATTGACTTCCAACTTTCAGGATTATTAGTTCCCTTGTTTTAATATTCATTTCTAGTGCGACAGCTATCTGCAGCAACTCTTTCTATTTTTGGCCTACTGGTAAATTTCTATATTACTCACGCACGCTAATTTTGGATGGAATTTTCATTTTCCTAGTATTTTCAGCGTATTTCTTTTGAATTTGGGTACAAGTATGCAAGAGGGTCGCCACGAAAATGGGTTTATGGATTGACTTCCAACTTTCAGGATTATTAGTTCCCTTGTTTTAATATTCATTACTAGTGCGACAGCTATCTGCATCAACTCTTTCTATTTTTGGCCTACCAATAAATTTCAACATTACTCTCACACGCTAATTTTGGATGGAATTTTCATTTTCCTAGTATTTTCAGCGTATTTCTTTTGAATTTGGGTACAAGTATACAAGAGGGTCTCCACAAAAATGGGTTTATGGCTTGACTTCCAACAATATGCCTCTTGCACGCTAATTTAGGATGGAATTTTCATTTTCCTAGTATTTTCAGTGTATTTCTCTTGAATTTGGGTACAAGTATACAAGAGGGTCGCCACGAAAATGGGTTTATTGATTGACTTCCAACTTTCAGGATTATTAGTTCCCTTGTTTTAATATTCATTACTGGTGCGACAGCAATCTGCAGCAACTCTTTCTAGTTTTGGCCTACCGATAAATTTCTATATTACTTTCGCACGCTAATTTTGGATGGAATTTTCATTTTCCTAGTATTTTCAGCGTATTTCTTTTGAATTTGGGTACAAGTATACAAGAGGGTCGCCACGAAAATGGGTTTATGGATTGACTTCCAACTTTCAGGATTATTAGTTCCCTTCTTATAATATTCATTTGTAGTGCGACAACTATCTGCAACCTCTTTCTATTTTTGGCCTACCAATAAATTTCAATATTACTCTCACATGCTAATTTTGGATGGAATTTTTATTTTCCTAGTATTTTCAGCGTATTTCTTTTGAATTTGGTACAAGTATACAAGAGGGTCGCCACGAAAATGGGTTTATGGATTGACTTCCAACTTTCAATATTATTAGTTCCCTTGTTTTAATATTCATTACTAGTGCGACAGCTATCTGCAGTAACTCTCTCTATTTTTGGCCTACCGATAAATTTCTATATTACTTTCGCACGCTAATTTTGGATGGAATTTTCATTTTCCTAGTATTTTCAGCGTATTTCTTTTGAATTTGGCTACAAGTATACAAGAGGGTCGCCACGAAAAAGGGTTTATGGATTGACTTCCAACTTTAAAGATTATTAGTTCCCTTGTTTTAATATTCATCACTAGTGCGACAGCTATCTGCAGCAACTCTTTCTATTTTTGGCCTACTGGTAAATTTCTATATTTGTCTCGCACGCTAATTTTGGATGGAATGTTAATTTTCCTAGTATTTTCAGCGTATTTCTTTTGAATGTGGGTACAAGTATACAAGAGGGTCGCCACAAAAATAGGTTTATGGATTGACTTCCAACTTTCAGGATTATTAGTTACCTTGTTTTAATATTCATTACTAGTGTGACAGCTATCTGCAGCAACTCTTTCTATTTTTGGCCTACCGATAAATTTCAATATTCCTCTCGCACGCTAATTTTGGATGGAATTTTCATTTTCCTAGTATTTTCAGCGTATTTCTTTTGAATTTGGCTACAAGTATACAAGAGGGTCGCCACGAAAATGGGTTTATGGATTGACTTCCAACTTTAAAGATTATTAGTTCCCTTGTTTTAATATTCATTTCTAGTGCGACAGCTATATGCAGCAACTCTTTCTATTTTTAGCCTACTGGTAAATTTCTATATTTGTCTCGCACGCTAATTTTGGATGGAATGTTCATTTTCCTAGTATTTTCAGCGTATATCTTTTGAATGTGGGTACAAGTATACAAGAGGGTCGCCACAAAAATGGGTTTATGGATTGACTTCCAACTTTCAGGATTATTAGTTACCTTGTTTTAATATTCATTACTAGTGCGACAGCTATCTGCAACAACTCTTTCTATGTTTTCTTTTTCCTTTATTTTTTTTTATAGTATGCTATGTACATTAGGCTATGACTAGGTTATGTTAGAAATGGAGGTGGGAAAAGCTCTCAGGTCAAGAGCCTAGGTAAGTTTCCCAAGGTCGGAGTAGCCCATCCTCCGGATAAGTCTCGTTCTCTTGTAATTGTAGGGGATTCACTGTGCAGATATGTAGACAGGAAAGTCAGGCATAAAGTTAGAGGAAAACATTTTTTCCCTGGAGCAGGTATGAAGAAGGTGGGTGAGTCGATAAATAGCTGAATTGAGGATAAAGATGTTGTTTGTTTGATAGCTGGTGGAAATGACGTGCAGGATGGTAGAAGTGAGGAGCTGATTAGGTTGTATAGACAATCCCTGGATAAGATCAGGAAAAGGGGTGCAGTTCTGGTGATGTGTTGTATTCTGCTGAGGCTTAGCCAAAGTTCAGAGTGGTTAAGTATTTACAGATTATTTATGTGCTTTTTATACATTTGCACATTATTATTTTTATTTTTTATTATTTTGCCCGTGTATATCCACATATGCATATGCATATACAAATGTACACGTGCAATATTTAGGAAGTTTGTAGGATGTTCTCGAGTTTTGCTTTATCTGTTATATACCGGTTCTGGTGGATTTCCTGATAATATAGGGGAAATTCTTTTCCACCAGGAATGGTCACTGTTTCTTTCATTATTTAAGTTGTTTCCTGGAGCAATTCTTGAAAGTCGATTTCCATTTTTCTCCAGGTTTTAGATGCCAATTTAAATAAATACGTATTTAGTGCCTCGACTTTAAGGCTCTTGTGAATCTCTTCCATTCTCTCTATGTATGGTGGTGTTTCAGAGAGAATTCTTCTTAAATTTATATTCTGGATGGCTTGGAGTTTCAAAAGGTTAGATTTCGATAATATGCACATCGGTATTGGAGGGTATATTAATATAGGTCTTATTAAAGTTTTGTATAAAGTGACTCTATATTTGGTTTTGAGCAGGTTAAATCTTCTTAGCTTCGTTGATACCGTTTTACTCTGTATTAATCTATTGTTCATGTGTGGTTTTATCCCTGCTCTGTTAAAAGTTAAACCCAGGGTTTTCAGGCTATTGGAGAAATTTCTTCTATTATTATTAATTATTACATCCGGTGATTTATAAGTTGAAATAGCTAAAATTTGGAATTTGTTAATATTGGTTTTAATTTTCCATTTTTTCTCAGTCATTTATTTTGATTATTTCACGTTGTGTTTTCTTGCTAGAAAATTCTTATTATGGTCAGTAATTATTTGAATGACGTCGTCGGCGAATATAATTGTTGAACATCCTAGTTCTGGTTTTGGTATATCTCTTGTGAATATAGCATAGAGAAGTGGACTCAGATTCGATCCTTGGGGAACACCTGCTCTGAGTTCGAATTGAGTTCCCATGTGTTCGTTTATTTTGATAACTGACCTTCTGTTAGATATAAAGTCTGATAGATTTTTTGCTATTAATGGGGGTAACTGAAGCTCTATAATCTTATATTTAAGTCCATCTCTCCATACTTTGTCAAAAGCAGAGGAGACATCTCTGCTCAAAACATTGCACTTTTTCTTGAGCCGTTGTGAGATGGCTATTTTCTCATATATATATATATATATATATATATATATATATATATATATATATATATATATATATATATATATATATATATATATATATATATATATATATATATATATATATATATATATATATATATATATATATACTGTATATATATCCTGTGAGACGTCAAAGAAGAGGAGGAGTAGAGGGGAGAATAACTTCTCCCCAAACTGTTTTCCTTTTTTGATGTCGGCTACCCCCCAATTTAAGGGGGAAACAGCCAAGGTATATGTATATGTATATATATATATATATATATATATATATATATATATATATATATATATATATATATATATATATATATATATATATATAGAAATATATATATATATATATATATATATATATATATATATATATATATATATATATAGAAATATATATATATATATATATAGAAATATATATATATATATATATATATATATATATATATATATATATATATATATATATATATATAGAAATATATATATATATATATATATATATATATATATATATATATATATATATATATATATATATATATATATATATATATATATATATATATATATATATATATATATATATATATACATATATATATAGAATATATATATATATATATATATATATATATATATATATATATATATATATATATATATATATATATATATATATATATATAGAAATATATAGAAATATATATATATATATATATATATATATATATATATATATATATATATATATATATATATATATATATATATATATATATATATATATATATATATATATATATATATATATATATATATATATATATATATATATATATTTATAGAAATATATATATATAGAAATATATATATATATATATATATATATATATATATATATATATATATATATATATATATATATATTTCTATATATATATATATATTTCTATATATATATATATATATATATATATATATATATATATATATCTCTCTCTCTCTCTCTCTCTCTCTCTCTCTCTCTCTCTCTCTCTCTCTCTCTCTCTCTCTCTCTCTCTCTCTCTCTATATATATATATATATATATATATATATATATATATATATATATATATATATATATATATATATATATATATATATATATATATTATATATATATATATATATATATATATATATATATATATATATATATATATATATATATATATATATATATATATATATCTTGTGAGACGTCAAAGAAGAGGAGGAGTAGAGGGGAGAATAACTTCTCCCCAAACTGTTTTCCTTTTTTGATGTCGGCTACCTCCCAATTTAAGGGGGAAACAGCCAAGGTATATGCATATATATATATATATATATATATATATATATATATATATATATATATATATATATATATATATATATATATATATATATATATATATATATATATATATATATATATATATATATATGTATATATATATATATATATATATATATATATATATATATATATATATATATATATATATATATATATATATATATATATATATATATATATAGAAATATATATATATATATATATATATATATATATATATATATATATATATATATATATATATATATATATATATATATATATATATATATATATATATATATATATATATATATATATATATATATATATATATATATATATATATATATATATATATATATATATATATATATATATATATATATATAGAAATATATATATATATATATAGAATATATATATATATATATATATATATATATATATATATATATATATATATATATATATATATATATATATATATATATATATATATATATATATATATATATATATATATATATATATATATATATATATATATATATATATATATATATATATATATATATATATATATATATATATATATATATATATATATATATAAACATATATATATATAGAAATATATATATATATATATATATATATATATATATATATATATATATATATATATATATATATATATATATATATATATATATATATATATATATATATATATATATATATATATATATATATATATATATATATATATATATATATATATATATATATATATATATATATATATATATATATATATATATATATATATATATATATATATATATATATATATATATATATATATATATATATATATATATATATATATATATATATATATATATATATATATATATATATATATATATATATATATATATATACGTTAGAGCTGTATGTGTGCCTCTGCCTCTTCTGAATCCGTGTTGGTTGGAGGGAAAAAATCGTTTAATTCTAAATATTTATATACTCGGGAGTGTAGTATTTTTTCGAATATTTTCCCTGGGACTTCTAAGAGAGCTATTGGACTATAATTTTCGGGTAAGGTAGTGTTTTTCCAGGGCTTTGGTATAAAAATCATTACTGACATCTTAAATAGTTTCGGAAAATAGCCTGTAGATAAGCAAGAATTAAAAATATCTAGTAGTTCAAGAATTGCTATATTTGGTAAATGGGTTAATATTAGTTTATTAATGCCTGAACGTCCTGGGGCTTTATTTTTGATATTGTTAATGATGTCTTTGATGTCAGCTATTGTGACTGGAGATATTAGATCGTCCCCTGGAGTTAATCTATTTAAGTCTACGTTCAAATAAGGAATAATTAAATCTTCGTTTTCTCTTAAAAAGTTACATATTATTCTTTCATGTTCTTGATCAAAGTTTATATTTTCTTCAGCGCTAATATTGAAAATATTTTCCCAGGTTTTTCTGAATTTTTCTTCTTTTTCTTTGCTGGTGAATAGTTTTTTTTTTTATTGTTATTGTTATTGTCTATTAAATACGGCGTTGATTCTTTGCAGTTACCCATTAATTTCTTTATATCATTCCAAATTTTTTTGGGATCCTTTTCTTTGTTTTGAAGCTTCATTATTATATTTTCCAAATTATTATTATATGATTCTGTTAATTCTTTTCGTAATTCCTCTTTTATTGTTCTCAGTTCAGTTAAAGCTTGGGGGCCCCAGAGGCCTCTGCCAACGTTATTTGATAAGGTTATATATCTATTTTGGAGTGCTTTGCATTTTTCATTTAGTTTCGGGTGGGGTAAGGTTTTCGTCGTTTTTAAAGGTATATAATTTTCTATTGCTTCTTTAACTCTGTAATACCACTGTTTCAAGTGTTCTTCTATATCTAAAGTTGAATTAATGGTGGTATTTCTCGTGATGTCTTGAGTGAATTTTTCCTCTAGGAAAGATTGAAAGTTATCCCAGTCTGCATTTTCTTTAGATCTCTTGATGGGGGAAGTCTAGTAGCTATTGGCTCTGTTGATAATTTAATTATTAATGACAAGTGGTCGGAAGTGGTTAAGGGTCCCATTTCTATGGAATAATTCAGGTAATGATTATTATTGCTTATAACTATATCAGGTTTTGAGGTTTCGGATCCATGAGTCATGGTTCTGAAATCGGGTCCAAGTATTCTAATTAGGTTATTATTAAGCAGTGTATTTAAGAAATTACCAATTACATTATTTCTATTATGACCTAGAATGTGATGTTTAGCATTAAAGTTCGCCAATTAGGTATGCTGGGGGGATGTTTTTCCTTATTAATTTTAATATATCTTCGTAGGGGATTTCCATTCTTCTAGGTAGTAAGTAAGTTGTTCCAATAATTATGGGGCCGTTTTTTATTTCTATTTTAAGTGCTAAAAAATCGTTAGTAAAGTCATCTATAATTTGGTGAATGATATTTCTTTTAATGGCAATAGCTACACTCGCATTTTCTTCATTTAAAAAATTTCTCTGATATGTATTGTAACCGTAAATTTTTATTTTTCCGTTTGTTTTTGAAATACTATTTAGGAGTATAATATCTGGGTCTATTTCTCTGTATACATTATATAATTCGCTGCTTCTGGATTTGGTCCAAGCTAACACGTTATGTTGAATGATTTTTAGTTTATTGTAGTAATTAGCCATATTAAATATAAAAAAGTTATGTATTTATGCTTGAGGATGATGATGTTCTTTTATATAATCCCAGGGCTAATGCATCAAAGTGTTTTCTCTCCAGATATTGTATTCTTATGTCAGACAGATCAATTTTATTTTGCTCTAAGAATAGATGGACCTTATGAGGCTGGTAGCTGCTATTGGAGTAAATATATTTAAGTTTGTTAGTTCTAAGAAGTGTATCTCTTATAATTTCTATTTCCATACCAGAAGGTAAGATGTCATCATTTTTTCCTATTATTTTAAAGTTTAAGTCTTCTCTCAGCTTTACCCTCTCTCTCTGCTTTATAGCAGACTCTTCGTACTTTTGTTGATCTGCATTTTGTTTCGAGATCTTTTTCTTTTCTGTTGTCATTTTGGATGTTCTTTTGGGGATTGCTCCCAATGGAGACTGAGTAGGACGTTTTTTTTTTGGTTTGAAAAGATTGTTCTTCTTCTGGTTCGATTTCTTCTTCCATTCTCTCTTCTTTTTCTTCTTCGTCTTCTCTCGATTCTTCTACAGTTGCAGCTACAGTTTCTTTTGCTGCAGTCAGTTTAGGATTATTGGGTATACTTTTAGGGAGACTAATCCTTGATATACCATTTAGTTCGTAAATTTCATTCACTCGATCTTCGAATGACCCTGGATTGATGGAATCCATCATCTGGCCATAAACCATGGCACTAATTATCACTGTGGTAATTTTTTCAGCATTGATGGGGAATTTAAGTTCATGTTGTATTTGACTGCCCGAGGAGGGAGGGGGTTTGGCTGCCCCCAACATTTCAGCAAATGTAGGTTTGGGTGTTTTCTTTGCTTTTCTAATCTCAGCCTGTTTGACTTTTTTCCTTTGTTTCCTTTCAGGACACCCAGCAGCTAGTGTGGAGTGCTCACCCGAGCAACTAATGCATTTTTTTTATTCTACTTGTGCACTTGCTTTCGTTCCATCTATGACCTTCTTGGGCTCATTCTGAACAGATAGTAGTGTCTTTTTTACACTCTTTAGTAGTGTGATTGAAACTATAGCATTTCATATGTGGACATAGATTTCCTCCTCGATATTATTTTCATTTATTCTAATGTTGAAAAGGAGCCCCTGGTTTCTGACTGCTTTGGCCATGCTTATACTTTGGAAGCCTATCTTTAGCAGGTATTTGTTGTTAGGAATTCTTATTATCGCTTCAACTCTAATGCCCTGGTTATGTTTTTCGATTTCAGCTTTTATTTCATCATCGTTGTATAAAGTTATGTATTGATCAATACCAAGGATGACTACTGTTCATTGGGCATTTAGTTCGAGAGGCATAGTGATGTCAAATTTATTCTGGTTAAAGATGGCTATAATTTCTGGTGTATTTAGTTTCTCTAGGTCCTCATCGGCAAGGACAAGAACAAAGCCAGACTGGACGTTTATTACCTTATAAACAATGATATTACTCAAGCCAAGACATGAAAATATGTCATTACGACGTTTGGCCGGATCCCCAGAGGGATCTCAGTCCTTAATCCGGGCTCGGCCCATTATTTATACATTTAGAAAAGGTACAATTTTAATACCACGATAGATAGTGATCACGAATATAAAAACAAAAAAAGCAAATATTATAGCTTAATTTATCGAGTTATATGTTTATTGGTAAAAACGAGTGGAAAATTCCAGGTAAAAAATGACCGCGTGGAGAATCTTTACAAGTGATAATTATCTGTATAATTAGGCAATTAAAGATAAAAAAAAGATAATAATTACCTACTGGTTCCCAAACAAGATTATTCACAAGATTTAACACCTAGATTAACGAACCATTATGTTAAAAAAAACGTAGTTTTATCAAAGATTTAGGTATAATTTCAATTGAAAAAAAAACTGCAATTGAAAACGAAGGCATCTTATAGAGAATTGATTTGAATCTAGATTCGAAAGTAAGATAGTAGTAGGAACAGATTTTCGTGCTTAGGATTGGGAAGGGAGAGGATAGGAATGTACAAGGCGGTTACTATGATGTATGGGGACAGTGGACGGTGTTAATTCACCAGGGGCGGAGTTCTCCCCTCTGTGCTGATGGCTTAACCTACCAACAACACCTGCCCGCAGCTCACAGCAAGCTCAATGCAGAAGCTGCAACCACCCGGCAGGTAAAAACATGGTAGTCACAGCCAGTAAGGTAAGGATGGTGAGTGTAATTAGTGACTTGTAATCACGTCTGTGTGCTATCAGAGCTACTAAGAGCTACTGCCAGACATGCAAGATCACTAATGAAAGGGTCTGTATATTAGCAGGGCTATTGACAGACGTGCGTGTAGTCAAACAAGTTTCAAAGGATGTCATCTACAGTCTAAGGCAGTGACACAGTGAAGGATGAATCATGAATCAATGAATGAATGATGTTCGAGGGCTGAGGGTAATTTATTTTATACTTGAAAGGATGAGGAGACTTTGACTACTAGCTTTTACAAGCAACCCCTATACTGTGATTACCTAATTGTGTTTACGGGAAAGAGCCCAAAGCTCGTATCTTCCCGTCTCCTGATCGGTTCCATTTTCTACTTAGTGATACTTATCATACCTGTTCTTAAAACTATTGATTGAGATTGCATTAACTACCTCTTCGCCTAGCGAATTCCAGTTATCAACTACTCTTACACTGAACAAGTATTTCCTTACATCCTGCAAAGAAGTTTTCTTTACGAAGCTTCAAACTATGACCTCTAGTTCTAGAGCCTGCCATATCAAAATATCGATTCTTATCCACTCTATCATAACCATGAAGGAATTTAAAGACTGTCACCATATCCCCCCCTCAATCTTCTAGCTTCGAGTGATAGTAGGTCTAATTCCCTCAGCCTCTCATCATAACTGAGATTACGTATTTCTGGCACCAGTTTCGTGGCATGTCTTTGAACTTTTTCAAGCTTAGCTATGTGCTTTTTCAAGTGCGGATTCCAAAAGGGGGCTGCACATTCGAGTTTTGGAGCCCCCTTTTGGAATCCGCACTTGAAAAAGTTCAAAGACATGCCACGAAACTGGTGCTAGAAATACGTAATCTCAGTTATGATGAGAGGCTGAGGGAATTGAACCTACCATCACTCGAAGCTATCAGGAGACGGGAAGATACGAGCTTTGGGCTCTTTCCCGTAAACACAGTTAGGAGATTACGTATTTCTGGCACCGGTTTCGTGGCATGTCTTTGAACTTTTTCGAGCTTAGCTATGTGCTTTTTCAAGTGCGGATTCCAAAAGGGGGCTGCATATTCGAGTTTTGGCCTCACATAGGCTACATAAATATTTCTGAACATTTCCTTGTCCATGTGCCTGAAGGCTACCCTTACATTTGATAAGAATGCATATGCTGCCCTTACTATGCCATTTATATGTATTTCTGGAGACAAATCTGCTAGTATGTTTACTCCTAGATCTCTCTCATTTTCTGTCTCTTGAAGTTGTACTCCAGCCACCGAGTAGTCAAGCTTGGGCCTTCTTGCACTTGTACCCATTCTCATTACCTTACATTTTGAAGTATTGAATTTCATTAGCCACTTTCTGACCACTCGTGCAGACTATTTAGATCTTCCTGAAGTTCTCTACCATTGTTCTCGTTTCCTACTTTCTTCACAATCTTTGCATCATCTGCAAGCATATTCATGAATAAATTTACAGACTCTGGTAGGTCATTTACATATACAAGGAACAAAAGTGGCCCTAAAACTGAACCCTGTGGAACTCCACTACTAACTCTTCTCCATTCAGACACTGAGTGTCTTACTCTAACCCTCTGTTCTCTTCCTTCTAAGTAAGTTTTTATCCATTTCAAGACATTTCTACCTATTCTAGCCATTGCTTGCAGCTTCCTAATAAGTCTCCCATGTGGAACAGTGTCAAACGCTTTCTGGAAGTCTAGGAATATGCAATCTACCCAGCCCTCTCTTTCCTGTAAGATTCGGCTTACCTCATCATAAAATTCTAATAAGTTTGTTACTGTTGATCTACCTTCTCTGAAGCCATGTTGCCTCACTGACAAAAAGTTGAAGGATTCCAAGTGAAGAGAGATATGTTTCCTTAGTAGTTTCTCCATAACTTTGCAAACTATGCTGGTCAAGGAAACTGGTCTATAGTTCAGAGCCGTATCCCTCCTTCCCTTTTTGAAGATAGGTGTCGCGTTTGATTGTTTCCAGCATCTTGGAATCTCCCCTGACTCCAGTGACTTTTTAAATATGATACTTAGTGCCACTGATATTGAGTTTGCGCATATTTTAAGTACATGAGGGGATATGTCATCAGGACCTGTAGCTTTATGAACATCTAAATCCATCAGCGCTTTGCATACCTCTGTGTCTGTAAGGTTGATGTTCTCTAATACCGGCCCTTGAGCTTCTATCTCTGCAATCTGAGGGGGTGGGGTATTTTCTACCGTAAATACTGACTGAAACTCCTTGTTCAATTCTTTGCAGATCTCTTCATCCATCTCAGTGATGCTTCCATCCTCTCTCTTTAGCCTTAAAACCTGTTCTTTTACCTTCAGTTTTCCTCTAATAAAGCTGTGGAAAAGCTTGGAATTTTCTTTGGCCTTCCTGGTGATGTCCCTCTCATAGTCTCTCTCTGCCTCTCTTCTTTTACTTAGGTAGTCATTTCTTGCTCTTTTGTAGGTTTGCCAGGCATTTATGTTTTTTTCTCCTCCTATACCTTTGCCAGCATTTGTCTCTCTACTCCTTAGCTCTTTTACACTCATTATCGAACCATTTCTCTCTGGCATGAATTACACCTACTTTGGCGAAAGGTATGCAGCAACCTACTATCTTCCCATATTTCTCACAAAAGATGTGATACATTTCTTGTACAGATTTGTTGTAAAATAAGGTTCTCCAGTCAATAACTGCAAAAAGCTCAGTCATTTTGATGTAATCTCCTTTCGGATAGTTCCTCCTCATGTCCTCAGTGCCTCTACTCTCAGGCAGAATATCTTCAATGATATACCCCATCAACAACACACAGTGGTCAGTCTTTCCAATTGGTGGTTCATACTCAATTTTTTCAATATCCAACACATTATCTTTGAAAACTAGATCAAGTAGTGATGGCTCATCCCCACCCCTGGCCCTCGTTGGTTCCATTACATGTTGGTGTAGGAAATTTCCTTGTACGCAATCTAGGAATCTTGCCCCGAATGAGTCCTCACCACTGTGTGGGTCAAGATTTATCCAATCTATCTCTTTATGATTAAAATCTCCTATAATCAAAATCCTACATTTTCTCTCCCGTGCCATGTTAACAGTATGTAATGTACTGAGACAGTACTCTTAACAATACTGTATCACTGTAGAGATTAATATTTTGTTTTTCATATGTACAGGTACCAGCAAAATAGGATCTTCTTGCATGTCCTCTCTTGAAGTGGTCAAGCGTGATGGATATGTCCAGGTCACATACTACATGGATCATCGTGATCATGACATGGACTTTCCCAGTCTTGTTCACATGAAACTTCTGACCAGTGAAAAGGATAAAATTGCAGAGACAGTAAGCAGTACAGTATTTCTTCCTTTGCTTAAATATATATTTCTGTTAGGAAATATAATAAGTTAAAGGATTTTTCAAATGCATTGTATGTAGCTTTTACTGTACTGCAACATTCATGAGGACTTTTATTTAGTTTATTAGTTTGTTTTGGTAAATGTTCATGTGATTAAGAGGACAATATACGAGCATCCTTATCCATTCCAGGCAGTTTTCTCAAATCACCAAGCCACAACATTCAAACATGATATAGAGTAATTTAGTGAACAGTTGAATTAAGTTAATGAAATACAATATACCTAATTAGTTGTACTGATATATGTGCAAACTATTCCTCATAGCATTTCAGATATTAGCTCAGAAATCTTTTTCCCCTCTTTGTTATAGCTGTTTACACGAGCATGGGATCTCCATTGTGTAAGTTCAAGGTTTTGCAATATGTTAGGCTTCAGTAGTAATGGTGGTATCAGGCCATTTCATTATCCTTATCCTCGTAATGCTACTGTTCTCTCCCTTGTACCTTTAGACTCCCATTTGCTGTTGGCAGTGTAACAGTAGGGTTGGTGTAAATTTTGAATTGACTTGGTGCTGAAAACCCATGAATTGGAATTGAAAAAAGATTATCAGAATGAACTGGAAGTGCAATGCTTATGAACTGAATTGGAATTGAACATTTATTTTTTTAATGAATTTAATTGGAACTGATTAATTCACATTTTTCATTGAAATGGAACTGAATTGAATTAATAAAAATCAATTGGCACCAACCTTGAAAATTATCCTGTAGTACTGCAGCTGTATGCTATTAGGAAATCTGTTTCCCCTAATATTTTGAATTAAAAAAATCACCAGTGATTGCAGTGGTGTTGGATATGATAAAGCATGATTTTTAATCATGTAAGAAGGCCTGGCATAGTGAGGGTTAGAAACAGGCTATAGATAATGTACTAGAATAGCAGAATCTGTGAATCAGAGTGGAAGAAGGGATCATGAAAAGATATGGTTTTGTGGAAAGAATGAATGTGGAGAGGGTTATGACAAAGGTATACAGGAGTGAGGTGAATGAAAGAGGTGTGTATTTCTACACAGATTCAGTTATTCAAGCTTGGTCCTGCATTGGTAATATGGCAATCTTTTGCAGGCATGATTCTTCGTGGTATCTCGCACGACCCAATATTCAAATAAGGTAGGAAGGTCAGGTTAGGTGTATTCTAATCAAATTCAAAGTGGTTATTTTCCCGTTACTGGCATCAGTCAGCCAGGTGTTATTTTCCCGTTACTGGCATCAGTCAGCCAGGTGTTGTTTTCCCGTTACTAGCAACAGTCAGCCAGGTGTTATTTTGCCGTGAATGTGTTAATCCCAATTTCCATTTCCCCTGTGAAGATAAGCTTTGGTTTGGTTAGTGTATGGGGGTACATAGTTTTTCAGAGACAGTTATAAATGTCTTTTATTGCTGAAGAGTATTTAACATTTTGTTGACTGTGGAGATAAAAGTCATGTGTGTTTTTGTTTGAAGAATTTCTTGGATTTAATTCCCATTGTAAAAGTATGGATGCCATTCCAGATAATGAAAGCAATATGAGAAGAGGGCCATGCCCTTCTCATTCATACACTCAGGGTAGCAATCACTTTGCTAAAACGAAAGTCTTTGCATTAAGGCATCGTCCTAGCCCTTACTAAAAATGGAAGCCTTTGACGTAAAACCGATCGCATCACCAATTGTAAGTAAATATTTGTTTTCCTCTTATATTTACAGAGGTAACCAAGACAATGTATAAAAAATTTCATATTCTGCGAGAGATGTCGTCATCCATCTTATTGCAACTGTGATACCTTTGCTGCAGTGGTGTTCCTTATTTGTACGCCGTGCTCATTTTCATAAAATCGGTAGCTATAATCACATATATCTCTGCATCTCATTTTTATAATTTATGTTCACTAAAATATGAATCATTTCATGTACTTGTGTATTAAATTACAATATTGGAGTACTGAAGAGTAGTACTGTATTGTAATAGACAGAAAAACTTCATCAATAAAGAATCGAGCAAAAAAAATGGTGATCAATGAGTACTCTTTGGTGTCGAAATTTCAAATCACGACTACAGGCATGGGTAATAATTAAACTTTTAGGGAAGAATATATTGGATATGAGTGTTATCTGATTTTTTTTTTTTTTTTAACATAAATCTGCCCTCTTCGGGCCTGGGACAAAGAAAACATAAAGTAAGAAGAATCGGAGATGGGAAGTATTGCGACTTGTCACATGTGAAGGGGTAATAATAGATGTGTAACATATATCCGAGAATATTGATATTAATGAAAAAGAGAAACTAACTGCACTATATAACCTTTTTGTCATGAAATGGCATTCCCTGCTGGAGCCATCTCCTCTATAGTCTTTGACTTTTTCCAGCTGGGGTTTTGCATGTCTTTAAATAACAATTATAATAATAATTTTTTTTAATAATAAAAAAATATGGTCTTAGAATATTTTACGATTCCTTTGATATTAGTGTATATACAGGATGTGCTGTCTGCTCTGCAGTGCATGCATGTTAGCTGTGGCAAGAGGAATATGGCCATCATTTGTAATATATTTGCAGTGTTAGTATAATATAATTTATGAATCCCATAGTTCTTTATTGCATTTATTGTGGATATGATTTAAAATATAAACATTATGCCTTATAAAGAGTCTTTCTTTGTTATTATCAAGGAGTATAAGGTTACTGCTGCGAGAATATAAGTAATTTATTGGGAATAAATATCACAAAGACAGTGTACCGGTTTTACGTCACGGACTCCCTTTCCTACCAAGGGCTAGGACGGTTGCCTTCTTGCGAAGGACTTGTTTTGACAGATGTAATCTTTACCCTGCGTGCATGCCCTTGCCAACCTCAGACCGTGACGGGGTGCGAACCCTCGACCTGATGCCACAGAGTCGCGGACGCTACCGCTTGAGCCATGGTGACTACAAATATCACAAAGACATATGTATGACTATTCAAACTGGGAGATTTCATCTCGTATATCTAACTTTAGTCAACCATTGCTTGTAACTGTATTTGTTCATTTACCGTTTTGTGTCAGGGTTCATCCCCATTATGGGGTGGACTCTAACAGTTTGGAGCTGTAAGGGAAGTAATGGTGGATGCTGCCCTTCCTAGCACCCTGTGTTGAGCTCCAACACGAGGTTGTCGATACCCATGTTCCTTTCTCTAACTGCTAAGGTGCCCACAGATAACAATTTCTAAGAAAAAAGAAATAAGTAATGAAAGTATAGCTTCCTTCTCACTAGTGTACCAATATTTCATTCTATTTTATGCCAAGAAATATATTATATTTTTATCCTCTATTATTACCTTTTTTTCATATACTTATGCTAGTCTTTATTTTTTATGTGTCACTGTGAGTCCTCATTAGGGCATGGAAGCAGACAGATCGAAGCTGGGGAATTCAGGCTGGAAGCCTAGCCCATCTTCCTGCGGTGGGCTGAACTGGGGTCCATTGCCTCCCTATCAGAGCACTCCGCTGGCTATGTACAGCAGTCCCTCGTATATTTTTACTAGTAACGTTTCCAAAAGAACCCAGGATAGGAGGTGATAATTCGTGGTTTGCATGTTGAAGTGTTCAATAAATTACTTGAATGTATCTAACCATAAAATTTTTCTCTTTTTAAAACAACTGAGTTGAAATGTTTATGAAACAAATGTTTTATCCAAAGAACCGGAAATACATATGCCAAAACGTTTGATTATCAAGTTACAGATTTTGCTCTTCTTCATCTTAGTATGTTATATAGTCACAAGTAAGGGCTTATATACTAAATGATCAATATTATAATTATTATTATTATTATCCCTTTACGATGGAAAAGAAAAACAAACTTGCACATGCAATCTCTTTGTCATTGGAAGCGACTTAGAGGGATAAAGGAGTGGAGTGGTATGGCAACCTCTTTTTTTTTAATATTGTTTTCATGCCACAGCTGGCAAGAGAAAGTCATTTTGATCCCCTGTTACCAAAGGTAATGTGTTTTCTTTTAATTTTCCTTGATGATATCACATCTAGCTGAAGCTAGCTAGATGGCAGTAACTATAGCAAATGTAGTAATGTACCTGAGCCCTCTTCCTACTCTGCCCATCCTCACATCTTTCTTCTGTTGTTTTGTGGAGGGAAGAGAGTAGATAGATTGCCAGCCCCGTCGTGCAAATCAAGAGGGGTAGGGGCAGTTGTGTATGTATGTGAGTTATGCTTACTACACATTGATTTATAACAGTGATATGTATAAATTATCCTCTAGGAAGCTTTGCAAGACATGGAACGGGCTGTGAAAAAAGGCTTCCCCTCTGCTAGTCTATTCAAATTATTATCTCGTCGCTGTTCTTGTCACATCAAGTTCCATGATGGAGAGTGAGAAGAGACACTCACATCATGCAAGTGGCACCCAACGACTATTTCATTAGAAAACAGGTACTTCATGACATCTCTTTTTTAAAGGTAGTTTTCTCTTGGTGAGGATGCGAGGGTGTGTGGCATGATGGAAGGGCAAAGAGTGACATGGAGACCATTGATCTGCTGTGAAGACTCCTAGCAGGAGAATCCTAAAGAAGTTGTTCATTTTTCTTCCTCATGATGGGTACTGTCTTGTAGTCATTCTTAGCATCTATAGTTGGATGTTGCAAACAAGTCTCAGGAAAAGTCTTCGGTGATCATTTGGCAGTGTTATCAGAGACTTTAAAGCATTTCTGAAAAAAACTATCCGTATCTTATTTACAGATAAAAGATCTCCCCACAGGGCACTAGAAAAGGTATCCAGCCTTAATTTTCCAGCTCCAATGTGTCTGCGTCCACCCCAATTTGGATGTAGACTATTTGTGATGTGTTAAACTAATTTATGTCCAAAAATAAAATCTTCATTCTCCAGTTTTGGAAATTCAGTTGTGAAATATAAATACCAGTGAAAATCATTGCTTCCTGAAATTTTTAAGAGTTAAAAGTTCATCTGCATTGTAGAATTTTCTTTTATTGATACATTTTATGATGCCACCATAAAGTTAAAATATGACACAAAACATCAAAAAACTTACGTTGATGTGTTAGAAAAATATATATTAAGGTTTTTGTACTAAAAGTTTTAAGTGTTCAAAAATGATTGGAGATTTACTTTTGGTGTAAATATTATTGATGTTTTTATTTCTATGGATGGGACCGCAGTAGCACAGTGGTTAGAGTGCTTAATTCGGGAATTGACTACCCCCTATCAAGTCCACTGAGGGTCTTTAGGAAGGGCATCTAGCCTTAACTCCCCAGTTATAACCTGTATCTACCCTCTATCAAATGCTTATTAATTATGATAAGCTGAAGTGCATGAGTATGAATAGAAATCTTTTTACTCAAGATGTTGAAAATTCCAGGATGCTTTTTTTTATATTTTTTTTTATTTTAAGGAGAGTGCCAGCGTAATAGTACAATGTGGCATTAGTATGAATACGGCACTTTCTGTCTTCAATTGGCATTGCTTGTTTAGCTCTCACAGTTATTCTTGTGGTAGGATAGAGCTCCTACTGTACTATAAGGTGCAATGTATTATTATAATAATAAAATGAATAAGTGGTGATAAACTAGGTGCAACAGTCGAGCCTCAGAGCAAAAGATCCTTTCCCAGTTACCCTGTGGATGACCCAAGCAGGGTGGTGGTGGCAGCACTTTACCCCCAAGGAGCTAAGAGGAGTGATTGAGGTATATTATCTTCAGTTGAATGTGCACTTTGACTCGGCCACCCCCTTGCAAGGCATTGTTTTCAATAAAGAAAGCTAGTATCTGTTTTTATTTATCAACATATGGCCCTATAAGTTTTCCTATAACTAGCAAAACCCCCCAACTTATCTGTATTTTTTGAGGACGATGGTCAAATAAACCATTATCATATGTTACAATAAACAAATAATATAAGAAACATGAAACATAGCAATTGCTTCGGACCAGAATTTAAACCTACAACACATCTGACAAATCATAATGTGCTCAAGGCACAACTTACTGCCCCATTGAAAATAGAAAAGCTTCGGACATGAGTCCACTATCACATACCTAATCAAGTAATAGATATAAAGTTAGAAGACTTGCCATGTTTCCTATTAAAGACATAATAATAACATAAATAATTTTAAGAGCGATGTAATGGCTCGTTAATCAGTACAAATACCTCAAGTCTAAGTATAAGAAAAAAGAAGGAACTGGGTTACATAATCAAACTAATACATAAGTAACTCTTTTCATCTTGACAGACTGTTAAAGCAGCGAGTTTGATGCTCGCATGGGCTTAAGATAAGGATACTTGCTGGTAGTTCCATATGAAAAAAAAAGTATTAACAAAACTCTCACAGAACTAATCCTTGATTATTCTACCACTAATCTTGGATTACTCGACAGCTAATCCTTGATTACTCTAGTTATATAGTACACACACAATACAGCTACGCTCTCAAAATAATACTTATTATGATATCTATATGCAATTGAAGTTTAGGTGAAGGAACAAATATTTCATTTAATGAAAAAAATATGATAAAATCTGCACTTAAGTTTCTAGATATTACTATGTATTAAAACATTCAAGGTAACCTCATGTTAAATAATTCTATGACATATAAAACTACTTGGTATAGATCGAAACTTTATGCATGAGGTAACTTATGTTCAGTTACCTACTTGATCTTCTGGTATTTTACAGTTTAAAGGTATAACAACATCAAAGCACTCAGGGTTATGATCCGAGATAGTAGTAAACCTGAGACATATTAACAATTTGAAGTACAGTATATCTAAACTTCATGTAGCTATGACGTATTTTACTAACTATCCACTTCATCTTCTGATAATTTACTGCTTAATGGTATGACAACATCAAGGCTATCAAGGTTATGATCCGATAAAGCATTAGATGTATTTGCAGACCAGGCGTTAAGAGGGCGAGAGTATTTTGGATAAAGATGATGATAACGAAGAGGATTTCTTGAATTGTAATTAAGCCACTCCTCTCGATGGTGTTCAAGAGCTGGTCCCCAAGAAGAGGAAGGTGTAAATGAATGTTTCAAGCGCTGCAAAGGTACCATTCTCATTACAAAAAATGCATTAAGAGAAATACTCTTCTATTGTAGGTTATTTGTGATAATGATCATGCAAATTCAAATTAGTCTCAAGCATAAAAACTATGACTTATTTTGAGAATATAAAAAATTTACAAAACTACTTTTATTCTAATTATATAACACTACAATACTTCTACTTTTATTCTGATTATATACAACACTACAAAACTTCTACTACTACAGCCTGAAATCACAATTTCAAAGTGAATTGTACTTATGATAACCTGCTAATATCCACCTCCATTCGAATGGGGATGAACACTGACAAAAATCGGCAAATAACAACAGCAACTGAAATACATTTAATCCTTGTTCCTCTATACCAGAACAGAGGTAAAAGAGATAAGAAGAGCACAGTCCTTACTCCAGATTTAGACAATATGTAAAAACCCTATGGAACTATGTATAACTGTTGTTTACAGGTAAAGGAGAGACTTATAGCATATAATAAAACAGTTTCCCAGTTGAATCAAATCTAGAAAACTACTTGATGTCAAACACACATCTACATGCTCTTTTTCTTTTACAGTTTTACGCATAAATATTAATTCCCATTATAAAGGTGTAGATAGACAGGTCGGAGATGAGGAATTAAGTTATAATTGTGGAAAATAAGCCCAGAATAAAATAAGAAAACTTACCTAAAGTAAAATACAAAGGTATCTGATGGTGTTTTTACCGCTTTATGTTTCACTATTAATACCCATTATAAGGGGTGAACACAGACAGGAAGGAGCTGGGGAATTATGACTTCATTTGTACAAAATAAGCCCAGAAAAAGAAGGAACAGAACGGAAAACTCAGACTCACCTTCGTAAATGATCCTTCGGTAACAAGCATATAATAAAACATGTAGAGAGGAATAGCTCCCATTGACAGACTGGCGGTTAGCCAGCCAACTCGAACTGCCCAATCAGGGAAGATGTAATACTGGTAACTTCCAGGTGTCAGGTTAACAAGTGTGTTGAAAAAGATAAACTGCAACAGAAATTATCATTCTTAAATTATAATCTCTCTTCCTATCTCATGGATGTTGTTGGTGTTTGATGTTCTATGAATACTGTACCTATTAATTCCCAGTATGGGGTGGACACCCGTTGAAATTGGGGAATTATGGCTGGATGTTCTCCTAATAGAGTTACCATGGTCCTCTTTTCTTATCTCATAGATGATATATATTTAGTTATATATTTTCACATGCAGTTATCTATATTTGAATGTCAATATGTTGCAGCCCAAATTGTTACAAGCATGAATTTCAAAACTGCATTTAAAAGAACTTATACTCATTCATGTTCTTGTACATGGCCTCCTGAGGCAATTATTTCTACCAGTGGTACACAACAATCAAAGATATAAACATATCACCAAAACAGCACACACATGTACGCACCTTGGATATTTTTTACATTTTTATGGGTCAATATTAATCCCTATTATGGGGATGCCTTTCCTAACAACCTGCAACAGGCTCGATCGTGAGTTTGTCATCCCAAGTCGAGTATTCTAACCACTCCACCATCCTTAAAAAATTTAAAAGAGAATTTTGCCTCAACGACAATGGATGAGCAGGTTAGAATTAAAGTCCTTTGCTATGGAAGCCAAGTTTTTCTTCTAACACTATTAGGCCTCATTATGAGGTTGGACACAAACATAACTGAGCTGGGGAATTAGGGCTGGACCTTCCTAACATCTAGCAGTGGATCTGATCATGGGTCTGTCACCTCTCAAGTCAAGCATTCTAACCATTTTGATAATGTGGTACCTTTGCTATGGAAGCTAAATACCTGAATTGATCTACTATTATTACTACTACTACTACTAAAGAAAAATGTCTCTTACCAGTAAGACTAAAGGAGTAAAAACTAGCCACATCAGGTACCAAAAACAGCTGATGGGTTTACTGATCATCATCTGTATATCAGAAGTCACTCTGCCGCTTCCTGTTGAGGAATGGGAGATTTAGTAGATAAAAGGGAACTTGTAAAGATGAGTAATCCCTGGATGCTCTAGGGTTATTCATATTTACAAGGTAAATCACCTGACCTAATCTGATATGAACTAACCTAACCTAACCTTATTTAACTTTACCTGGGGTTCTAAGGTTTACTCATCTTTACAATATCGTACTAAGATCTTTATGATGGGGTGGACACAGCCATGCTGGACCTGAGGAATTAAGGCTGGATGCCCTTCCTAACCACTAAGTTATTCTTTGTACTCTTATTATAACAGGTAGGGCTTACAAATGTAATATAATGTGTCAAACTCACGTATAAGGTCCTAATTTTCTAAACGATCAATTTTAGAAATAATCCTACAGTAATGGTACAAACAATATTATAAAGACCTGGAGTGGTAGCGTCTTCAGCATAGGTCTATCCTTTGGAGCCGAAACTCAGAAGAGCAGCAAAATAGGTCAACTGTCACAACCAACCCTTGCCCCCCACGGGTCATGAGAACCTAGGAGAGGCTTTGATCACCCGGGAGATTACCCAATTTCTCAACACAACTTGCACAATAAAAAAAAAATCTACACTGAGATATGATTATCCGGCAGTCATTTCTCAAAGACCTCTGCTAGTCGGGAACATTGAGAACAACCAAGGAAATACATAGTACCAAACAGTACTGTACATAACCACATACACCACCAACACAATATACACTCCCTGAGAGCTCTGTAGGAATGACTATGATCGACAGTCGTCTTCCTTGGGGATTCAGGGCTGCTCGTCCATTAAGATTAGGGAATACCGATAACAAAATGAAGAATGGAAGATACTGACTAATTATCCAACGTACCATATATGAAAGCAAATACAATAGTTTCACAGAGGCACGAGAGAATGATGGGAACAGTTGCTGAATACGTGTCGAGAATATGTAGTACATACATCCCTCCCTGAAAATAAAATTAATCATACTTTTAAGTTAACAGTTATATAATGGAAATAGGCAAAGCTTGCATATATGATATCCTTAAACAGGAACAAGGATTGAAAGTAGTTGAAATATTCATGCACAATATTCCTAAAAAATATTACATTTTGTCTAAATTTAAAAAGCTACAAAATAAAAAGTCAAAGAACAATGTCGCAACGTATAGTCTAGATACATAATAACAAATCGATGATAATTCTAATTTGTGGGTTATTTGTTAGTTTGAATAACAAATGAATACTAAATTCTAAATATAACAGTTAGGGGATTTTATAATATATATACAAAGGCTGCAATCCCCATTGTAAGAGGAGTGGCCGGATTGAAATAATTTGCATACTTCGGTTCTTTGATTCCCATTCCCCTTGTTCCGACCCATATGGTCGACTTTTACAAATTGCATGGGAATGCAGAGGTGGTATAATTGGGCCTTGCAAGGAGAGAGATGAGAATGAGAACTAAGAAGACAGAAGAAAAGGAATTATCGGAGGAATATATACTTTATTACTCAATTGCATAGGCAATTATAAAACACTACAAAATAAAAATATAACATGTATTAACTCTGTTTTTAAACAGGAATACATCAAACAACCTGACACACTAGGCACAAAAACAAAACTAAGCTCTCTAGTGATTTGATTTAAATTTTACTTTTAACTGATCCCACGAACAAAATTTTTAAGAAATTTTGACCCCAAATCACAAACAAAAACCAATCCCCCGAACACAAGAGTTGGCCAGGTGGCCACGTTTCCCGCTCTCCAGCTCTCAGTTCTGAATTGGTGCCCACGCTGTGTAATTTGTTCGTGATCTGTTAGTAGTTCTTGCTTTACTTTCCATTGTTTTGCCTTGAAGCTAGCCCTTATTATTGCTCCAAAGAAAGTTAAATGCGTTAGCAACAGTGGCGTCAAACACCCTAGATGCATAACAGTGGAAATGAAGAAAGAAATAAGGGGACTCTCCTTCCAAAAATTACTCCCCCTCCTCCTCCACCACCATCCACATATGCCAGCAACAATCATACACAAAGGTAAATACAGTACTGTTTCTTCCCTACATTATTTGTTTCTTACCTGTTTGTTACTAGTGGGAGAATGAGACAACTTTTTCTAAGAGTTGGACTTTGCTATTTTATACTGGGTATCAACTAGTGTATACTAAACACCTGAACATGTACATATTTTACTTTAGGAGAGTAGAATTCCTTTCTATTATTAATGTAATTTTTCTTTTACAGATGAAATGCATATAACCTGTATTATATTTCATTAATGAGTCTGACAGCTTAGATTCAACCCTATCAAGGAGATAAGTATAAGAAGAAGCACCCCAGATGTGTGAGGAATATTATAAGCAGGGACGGATAAGACTTTTATAAATTTTAAGTATCTGTAAAGAGGAAAAGTAATGACGAAAACGAAACAAAACCCCCAATTTTTTGGATGAAGATTTAGGAATTCGGATTATGTGATTCCTCCAAGACAAGTTAGAGGCTATATAGATTCCTAATATGTTGATAGAATTAGGAGGGTAAATTTCGTTATTCGAAGACAATAGGGTTATCAGGAGGAGATGATGATAAAGAGATAACCAAAAACTGTGTCTTGTAGGCATTGAATTTAACTAAAGTTTGAGTGCCCCACTCAGATACTCTCTGCAAATCGGAGTTGAGAGTAGAAGAAAAAATGATACGAGACTGATTACGAGTAGCAGATGAAGGTTGTGAAGAAAAGGCAGAGGAAAAGTGAAGGGTAGAATCATCAGCAAAGGCATGAAGAAGAGAGGAAGATGGGGATTGTAGAAGATCATTGATGAAGAGATGGAACAGAGTAGGTGAAAGAACAGAGCCCTGTGGAACGCCACCAACACAACATACACTCTCCGAGAGCTCTGTGGGAAAGCCCAAGATTGGTAGTGGTCTTCCTTAGGGACACTGGACTGTTTGGCCAGGCAGCATAGGAAAAAACAACAACAATAACTAGTAAAATGACATTACTGACTTACTCTAGAACAACAGAACTGCGCAGCAAGAAACATGAAGAGGGAGGAAGAGAAGGCAATGAAACTTTTCCATCTTCGAAGGTATGGAAATTCATCAACAATGGAAACAACCATTGCTTCGCATTGAACAAACTGAAAAAGAATAACTTATTAAAATAGAATATGTATACACAAAGGCTGCAATCCCCCTTGCAAGGGGGTGGCAGAGTCAAAGCAAACACATTCACCATAATCGAATATAAGTCAATCATTCCATTAGCTTAAAACATATTTAGTCTTTGTTATCAACAGATTTTTGTTCTTTTTCTGAAAGCAATTTTTGACGTTTTATGTGTTACTTTTAATCACCATTCGAATGGGAGCGGATACACAGACAACTTGGAACCGAGGAATTAAGGCTGGATGCCTTCCTAATGCCCTGCTGTGGGTTTGTGCATGGGTATATCATTGAAGGAATATAACTATAAGGAAATACAGACTAACCAACTTACTGCAAATTTTCCTTTAGTACAGAAGTAATGTAAACTTAAATGTAAGAAACAAAATTAATTTCTACTAATTTAACAAATATCAAGAGTCCTTTAAAACAGAAGTTAATGATTCATAATATAAAGATAAATATTTCCAAGAATAATGATTTTTGCTACATTTAATCCCCATTAGATTGAGGATGAACACAGATAGGTTAGAGCTGGGGGGATTAAGGATTAATTCCCTGTGGTGGGTTCGAGCAATTCTTAGCATAAAAACAGAACTTGTAAATTGGTGAATATATTACAAAAGAGATTCATGTAGTCTCTGTGGCTAAATGGTAGCGTCCACGACTCTGCGTCGGCAGATCGAGGATTTGCGCCCCGTCACGGACTGAGGTTAGTAAGAGCATACACTCAGGGTAATGATTACACATGCCAAAACAAGTCCTTCGCAAGAAGGCATCCGTCCTAGCCCTTAGTAGAAAAGGGAGTTCGAGACGTAAAACCAAATCATCATTACGAAAGATATTCTCTGCAACTTCAATAATGAAAGTGGCTTCTTCCTCTATACGAGAGGTGATGAAAGGGTTACTTTTCATTTCTTGTTTTGTTTTATGTCACTATTATTCCTCACTAAGGAGGTGGCTATAGACAAATTGATGCTGGGATTTAAGGCTGGATGCCCTTCTTAGAGGAGTTATAGACATGATAACATAAAACTAACTGCCATATAATTCTCATTCGGGTTGCAAACGAGGGTATCAAAATGAAATTTGAAAAAGAAAATCATTAAAATTTATTCTAATAGTTTTGGGAACTTTCATTCACTCATCTTACACAAAACTGACAATTAAGAGATATGCAAAGACTTGAGAAAGAAAGTATTTGACAAATATCTGAGGTTAAAAGCCGAGTATAGTAATATATTACAGTACAGTATAGTAAATGCATTGCAAGATCCAAATTATAAGTGATATAGAGTATACAATTTTACATGTGTGTATTAGATTGATATAGATTTAAAGCAATATCACATCCAGCAAAAACTTGAGCTCCAACCTGTCTGTGTCCAACCCACCATGGTATTCAAGAGTGCCGCAGAAAATGGCAAACAAATAAGCAAATAATCTTACAATTGATCCAATCCCAAGGAAAAAGAGCATCAAGAAAAACAAAACAGACCACAGGGGTGCCAAGGGCATGAGTGACAGTGCCTCAGGGTATGTGATAAATGCCAAACCTGGACCTGAAATGAAAGAAAGAAAGCAACATCAATTTTCATATAGTATTTTTACATTAGGGAATATAGATGAAGTCTGCATGACACGAAAAATAATACTGAGACTAATATGCACTTTGAAAGGAATAAAGGAAACTTATTTTCTGGGGTTGTAAATACACTCAGCATAATTCAAAGACCCTAGAAACTAGGTTCATTTTATATAATCTTTTTTTTACTTTTCCACACCAAGTGACTTCTCCTGCTTATAATAATAATAATAATTAAAATCCATACCAGCAGCATTCACTTCATAGATAGGAACACCTGTCCGGACGGACATGAATCCTAGAACTGAAAAGACAACAAATCCTGCAAATATGGATGTGGCACAGTTGAGGACCGGAATGAGAATGGCATCTCTCTGGCAGTCATTATGAAAGCGATTGAAGGAGCTCATGGTTATTAAAGATCCAAATCCAGGGCCCAATGAGAAAGATATTTGTACTGCGGCATCTACCCAAACCTAGGAAAAAAATATTAATTAACAGATTCCCATACTATATATATATATATATATATATATATATATATATATATATATATATATATATATATATATATATATATATATATTTATCTTCTTCTTCTTCGTCTACATCTTTTCCCACTTTTATGTGGGGTCGATGTTTCTGGCCAGTTATCTGTACTGGCCATATTTTGGTTTTGGCAAAATTTTTATGGCCGGATGCCCTTCCTGCCGCCAACCCTTCCCATCTACCCGGGCTTGGGACCAGCACCAAGTTGAGGCTGGCTTGCCCCCCTCAGTGGCTGGGTTATATATATATATATATATATATATATATATATATATATATATATATATATATATATATATATATATATATATATATATATATATATATATATATATATATATATATATATAGTGTTCCCCCGGTTATTCGCGTTTCTTGGTTCGCGTTCTCACTGTATCGCTTTTTCTTTTTTTTTTATATAAATTATTATTTTATTTTAAGTGTATATGCAAAAATAATTTTTTTTATTGAAAAAAATATATTTCATTATCTAATTGATAAAAAAAATTTATTTCCCAGCCTACGAATAATAAAACAGTAAAAAATAGTAAAAAACATAAATTTAGATAGAGAGATAGATAGATACGTTTATTAACCACCTCTTTTGAAAAGTACAGTATAATCTTTACAAAAGGAATATTTGGTCCAAATTACAATGAATAAATACAATAGATTTTGTACAATCATCAAATAAGTAAATGAATTTTAAATTAATATTCATTGTACTAATAACTGAATGATATACGTACGTACAGTATAACTCAGTATTGCATCGTGCGAAATAGTGTTCGATAGCGTACAATGTATTGGGGTCGCAGCTACGTGAGCTAGCATATATATTTATATTTCCAGTAGTTTCATGATTTTATTGATAAAAAAACGTATTTATTAGCCTAAGAATAATAAAACAGTAAAAACTAGTAAAATACATAAATACTAACAGTATTGCAACATGTAAAATACGATACCGCTATCAGCGTTTTGGACAAAGACTCGTTCAGTCTAACTCACGTGTGCGCCGTTCATGTTGTGCTTATTAAACGTTTTGCTTGTGTTTGATAGCATACAATGTATTGGGGTCGCAGCTACGTGAGCTAGCATATATATTTATATTTCCAGTAGTTTCATGGTTTTATTGATAAAAAAACGTATTTCTTAGCCTAAGAATAATAAAACAGTAAAAAATAGTAAAAAACACAAATACTAACAGTATTGCAACATGTAAAATACAATACCGCTATCAGCGTTTTGGACAAAGGCTTCCACCATCTTCCATTGTCTCGCCTCACTCGTGTGCGCCATTCACGTTGTGCTTATTATTATTAACATGTTTTGCTTGTGAATTTTTTACTCGCATATTTTAACCTTTGCAATGCCTCCCAAGCATCCTTCATCTTCAAAGGCTTCTTGTAGTGAACCTAAGCGGCAAAGGAAAATGTTAACCATTGTAGATAAAGTGAAACTCTTAGATATGTTGAAAGAAGGAAAAAAGTTTGTGGATGTCGGCCGCTATTTTACGTAAACGTAAAAATTATTGTAAAATACTGTACCTATGTATGTCACATCACGGTAAGTTTTCCTATCACTTTCATAAAAAGTTACGTTGCTTGCTGTTATTTACAATGCAAAGGGTGTTTTTTAACAGTACAGGGAGGGTTTATACAGTGTAAACATAAAAAGAAATTAAAATATCTATGTACATATAGGCTGATCCTACTCCGTGGTTTTCCTGGTTCACGCCGGGTCCCGGAACCAAACTACCGCGATAAGGGGGTGAACACTGTATATATATATATATATATATATATATATATATATATATATATATATATATATATATATATATATATATATATATATATATATATATACAGTAATCCCCCCCTTATCGCGGTAGTTCGGGTCGGGACCCGGCGCGAGACAGGAAAACCGCGAAGTAGGAGCACCTAAAAAAAAAAATACAAAAAAATACAAAAAATAAAGATGATTATGACACCAGGACAGGCCAAAAATGATAAAATAAAACGGCCTTTATCAGGTTGTAAAGAGAAACAGAGATGGAGAGTGTAATGACCTGTCAAATGTGAAGGGATTATAAAAGATGTGTAATGAATATCCAGCTCTATGCTGGGTTTACTATACCTCTGCATTACTTTCATGATGTCTATTCTAAAAATTCTCCTTAGATCTTATTATTATTATTATTATTATTATTATTATTATTGGCAACAATATTTTTCCTTTGATGATGATTGGGGAGTTTATTATTATTATTATTATTATTATTATTATTATTATTATTATTATTACTATTATTATCATCATTATTATTACGAATTCGTAATTAAACCATTATTTCTACTATAAATAATGTAGTTTTGGTTGAATGAACAAGAGTTACTTAAAGATTCTCTCTCTCTCTCTCTCCAACATTCTATTCTACCCAACCCCCCACACTCTCTTTTTCCCAGCTAACTAAGGAGGGGCACTTTACACAGTTATTAAAAGTAAATAAACCAACAGATGTACAAACAATGATGAGCCCTTAATAATAATAATAATGATGATGATGATAATAATCTCCACAATCATCATCAAAGGAAAATTATTGTTGCCAATGATAATAATAATAATAATAATAATAATAATAATAATAATAATAATAATAATAATAATAATAATAAGATCTAAGCAGAATTATTGGAATAGACATCATGAAAGTAATGCAGAGGTATATTAAAACCCAGCAGAGAGCTGGATATTCATTACACATCTTTTATAATCCCTTCACATCTGACAGGTCATTACACTCTCCATCTCTGTTTCTCTTTACAACCTGATAAAGTCTGTTTGATTTTATCATTTTTTGGCCCATCCTGGTGTCACAATAACCTTAATTTTTTATTTTTTTTATTTTTTTTTTGCCAAAAAAAATCCGCGATACAGTGAAAACGCGAACCAAGAAACGTGATACAGCGGGGGATCACTGAGTATATATATATATATATATATATATATATATATATATATATATATATATATATATATATATATATATATATATATATATATATATATATATATATATATAGTGATTAGGCTTTCGAGTTGATCATTGTAACAGCATACTACTAAACTCTTTCAACGTTATGTTTGATTTATATTCTATGCATAAACATAATACATATAATGTATACACATGAATATATTCAATGAAATTACCACAAAAACAAGCTTGCATCAATTATTTTAAAAATAATTTGAATCTATAATGTTCAAAACACTAACTCAATAATATAGCCGTCATACTTACTCTGAAGTCAAGGAGCCTTTCAAAGTTGGGCGAGATGTAGTACAAGATACCTTCCCAGGCTCCGGGCAAAGTAACTCCACGGAAAAATAATATAAACAGCATAACATACGGGAACAATGTGGTTAAATACACGACCTGCAATTGAAACCAACCAGTTGTAACTCGCTAAGAAACTCAATCCCCGGAACCCCATGTAAGTTTAAATAACTCTGTAAAATGATAGGTTGTGTTAGGCTTGGTTAGGTTAGGTTACGTTAACTTTACTTAATTTAGGTGATGTTATAACCCCAAGGGGAAATACTCCTACATATGTAATTATACATATCATAAATAAACAACCTAGCTTAGAAATATCCAACATACCAAATTACCATGTGGTACCGTAGATTATAAGGTTAGGTGCCGGCGAATAGGTTAGGTACAGATTTACCCGAAAAAAACAAAATAATAAATTCCTAGACACCAATGTTAGTAAATATTAGTACATGTAAATAGGACCTATTGAACAAAAGCAGAGAAATAACTTCCCTTAAATGTAGTGGATATGCACGACCGGGAAATCCAATAACACATCAGTTACACAAAGTTAAGCACCCAACTCCGAACGTGTAAAACAAGGTTCTGAAAAATCATACTTCTTCTTTTTACAATTTCTTAATATATAAGAGACGAGGTACAATACTGTATTTATCTATTTAGGTATACTGTATATAGAATAAAATGCTAAACGCATTTAAACATGGAAATTAACAAACTTAATTATTATTATTATTATTATTATTATAGGAAAACTAAAACATTTACTGGAAAGAAAAAACTTGCTTACTTTCCAAGTTACTACACTCCTCCCCTACAAGTCAAGACGTACCGGAGCACGTGAAACTCTGCTAGATCTACGTACTACTGGAGACTTGGGTACCGGAGGCGTACTAGGTTCCACCACCAATTTCTCGACTAGGAGAAGCATCTGATACTGTCTCAGGGATAGGTGGATCACCTCTCCAAATCTGATCTTGATGACGCTTCATCACTTGACGTTATTTTGTAGATACTTTATAAGATAAAGGACCTGTTCAAGATTTAACAGTAGCGGGAGTCCACCCAGCTCTGTGAGCATAATTACGTACCATGACTGGATCATCTGGAGATAGTTTCAACGATCTAGGAGACTTAGGGTCATGTAGTCGCTTCTGGTTCTGTTGTTGCTTTAACACTCTGCTGAATAGTATCTCCTGGTCTTAGTATATAAAAACAGAACGCATTTGACGACCACGTAATAACTCAAAAGGTGACAAACCAGTCGTAGTATGAGGAGTTAGCCTATACTTAAATCAAATTTGTCAAGGGTAACCCTCACTTCCTCTCTCAAAGCATGAACCAAAGCGGACTTGAGAGTACGCACCATGTTTTCTGCCAGCCCATTGTGGAGGGATGAAAAGGTGCACAATGTAAATGACGAATTCCATTCAGTTCAATAAAACTCTGAAACTCACTGTTAGTGAAGCATCTAGCATTACCATTCACCAGCACAACTGGCAGGCCCTATCTAGCAAAATATGAATGCAGTATGTTTATAGTAGCAGTAGAAGTTATGGTATTAGTTGGGAATATCTCTACCCACTTAGAATGTGCATCAACGATAATCAAATAATGAGTACCATGAATTGGACCCACATAGTCCAAATAAATGCAATGCCATGGAACCGATGGCCATTCTCATGGGTGAAGAGGGCTTTTCTTAGGAAAACTACAATTTTCTAGACATGTAGGACAGGTCTTTACTAAAGATTCTATCTCACCATCTAACCCTGGCCACCAAAAATAGGCCCTATCCAACTCTCATTTTAGATGCACCCATGTGCTCAGCATGTAACTCCCAAAGTAAAATTTCTCTAGCTCTAGCAGATATAACAACTCCGTGTCCCCATAGGATACAATCACACTGATTCAACAACTCCGTCATCCTATTCTTACTCCACTCTCTACTTTGTCAGGCCAACTATTACAACAATACTGCAATACTCAAGACAAAACAGGGTCACACTTATTCCAAGAAGATATTTATTTAGTAGTCACAGATGCACTATTCATAAAGTCCACAGTATCAGTCCATTCAGTGGAAATAGGAACACTCTCATTCATGAAGGTCAAAAGCAATCGCCTCAGTGCATCAGCACTACCAAAAAAACTTGTCAGAGCAATGTACCAAGTTGAAATGATATGCTTGCAAAATTAACGCCCATCGGTGTATTCTTCCCGAAGCCATCGTAGGGATACATTTATTAGCTTGAAATAAACCAAGTAGGGGCTAATGATCTGTGACTAGCTTAAACTCTTGCCCCCATAAATAGAAATTAAATCTCTTAACCGCAAAAACTAAAGCCAACACTTCTTGTTCAAGCTGAGAATAACGTCGCTCAGTTTCAGTCAGAGTCCTCAAGACAAAATATACAGGTTTCTCTACACCATCAATACGATGAGATAGCATTGCACCAATGCCGTAGGAACTAGTGTCGGCAGATACAGTTATAAGTAATGAGGGGTCAAAATGAACTAAGAATGTAGAATTTCCTTAGATTTCTCAAATGCACCTTGCTGTTCTTTACCCAAAGTCTACTTTTCATTGGCTCGTAATAACTTATTTAGGGGTTCTAAGAAAGTGGGAGCTTTAGGGAGAAGTTTCCTATAAAAATACAGCACGCAAAGATACGCTTTCAGGTGTGTTAAATCTTTAGGACTAGGGGCATTCTTAATAGCTTCTAGATTTTTCTCAGTAGGATGAATACATGATGCATCTACCTTGTACCCTAGATACTCAACTTCCTGGGTCAATCAAGTGCATTTATCCTTACTTAGCTTAAATCCTGAATCATGTAATTTCTGCAAAACTAATCTGACTTTAGCTACATGTTCGTCTTTACTCTTTCCAGAAACTAAGATATCATCTAGAAAAATAGCCACTCCCAGAATCCTACCAAGCACAGACTCCATAGTTCGCTGAAATATCTCACCTTCTAACCCTGGCTAGTACAGTGGTAACTCGCTGGCCTCGCATTTGCGAGGTCGACGGATCGCGTCTTGTTCAGGCAGGAGAGTTTAAGCTGTTTACTGGGGAGGTTACTGATGTGGCTGGGCACCACAGTGGGGGGGGGTTGGGGCCTGTGCCGGCTGGCGACTGCCCTATGGATCCTCCATGACCCATTCCACCCATCAGTGGGTGGAGAATCTTAAAAAAAAAAAAAAAATCTGAAATATACTTGGAGCAGAGGCAATACCAAAACACAACCTGTTATACCTATATAGCCCACAACGTGTGTTAATATGCTTGTGACATGTCCAACTTAGAGAAATATTTACCCCTCGATATAGATCCTAGCAATTCTTCTAACCTAGGCAAGGGATACTTAACGAAACATAGGGCTTTATTAAAAGTAAGACGATAATCACCATATAGTCGGACTGTTTTGTTAGGTTTCAGTATTCAAACTACTGGAGCAGCCCACTTTTAATATTTCACAGGCTCAATAATGTCCTCTTTCAAAAGTCTATCTAGTTCGATATCAACCTTTTCTCTTAAAGCATGAGGATTCGTTCTAGCATTACAATACTTAGGAAGAACCTCAGGAAACATCTCAATACTTACTTCTACCCATTTCAGATTTCCAACAGACGATTCATCAAAAAGATCTGGAAACTCACTCAGAAAAATCATTTTCTGTGGTATTAGCTACATTTTGAATATGTAAATTAGGGTTAGGAGAAACTACTTCATCCACAAAAATACCTAAAGATTTAATCCAATCATGACCAAGTAGGTAGGACCATTTTCATCCACAACAATCAATAACACCTCTTTTGTGTTAGATTTCTCGTCGAATGACACTGATACAGTTGCATCACCACAGACAGGGATATGCATGCCACCATACTTCTTTAGCACAGCATTAGAAACTTTTAAATTGGAAGAATTAGAAAAAGTTTTCTCAAAAACCGATTTTGACATACCAGTCCAGGCAGCACCAGTATCTCATCCAAAAGGAACTTTAACACCGCCAACATTGACAAATACTGTATAGGGACTTATACTGTGAGTGCCTTCATAGAAAAAGATATATTCTGCACTAGCTTTGATACCACCAATGCTAGGAGTGTCACTGATATTTGCTTCTGTCTGTTCCGAGACTACGGTAATTTGCTTAACTTTAGTGAAACACACACTAGCTATGTGCTCAACCCTTTTACACTTATGACACTTAGCTTTTATAAAAGGGCAGGCCCACCTCCAATGTTCCTTACCACATCCTTAACATGGCTTGTTAAGCTTAATATAAGAATTATTCTTACTAGACTGATAAGGAGTGCTGAATTTCTTTCCTTTCCAATTATTGGGTCTAGAATCACCAAAACTAGTAGTACCGGTATTTTGTGATTTAATACTATGTAGAGACTGGAATTACTGGAAGAAAAGCTTTAACATACCGTGTCGTAGTCTATCTAGCCAAAGCTATTTCAACAGCAATAGTAAATGTCAGGTCCTTTATAGTTAATAAAGCTCTCTGGGTCACTTCATCCCTTAATCCCATCACAAAACGGTAACGAAACATTTCATCAAAATTAGAGCCAACTTCATAAGTCCTAGAACAAGCTTTAATTCCAGCCCTTTATTGGATATACTCTCACCTGTCTCCTGCTTGTGACTATAAAACATATATCTCTCATAAATGACCACGACCTGTGGGGAAAATGCGATTTCAGTGCCATAACCAATTCATCATAAGTGCGGTCTTCTGGTTTCTTAGGAGAAACTAAGTCCTTGACTAGGCTATAGGTCTTTGGACCCATTAGGGTTAAGAAAGTGCAAACTTTCTTCTCGTCTTTAACAGAATTTGCCTTAAACAATACCACTCAAGTAGAATAACTTTCAAAATCCTCATCTGTTACCTTAAACTCGCCAATACTTCCTATCACTGCCATACTGACGTACCAAAAATCATAAAATAGCGAGAAAAAAAATAAATGTAGCGCAATTTCGCTAGAAAATTACGAGAGTTCAGTCCTGATATACATAGGCTTAGGGTAACATACCGAGATGCACACGAAATCGTAAATAGGCCTAGGTTAATAGGTAAATGGTCAAGCCTACCTTTAGGCCACAGTAGCTTATCATAGGAAATGTTTAAAACACACTAGCGACGATCCCATCCTCGTCACCAATAATGTTATAACCCCAAGGGAAAACATATGTAATTATACATCTCATAAATAAACCGTCTAGCTCAGACACACCCAACTTACCCTATGGTACCGTAGAGTAAATGGTTAGGTGCCGGCGAATAGGTTAGGTACAGATTTACCCGGAAAAAACAAAATAACAACAAATTCCTAGACACCAAGGTTAGTAAATATTAGTTCATTTAAATAGGACCCATTAAACAAAACCTGATGAATAACTTCCCTTAAATGTAGTGGATATTCATGACCGAAAAATTCAATAACACATCAGCAACACAATGATCCACCTCCGAACGTGTAGAACGAGGTTTTGAGAAATCATACTTCTTCTTACGAAGTATATAGGAAACGAGATACAATAGTGCATTTATCTATCTAGGTATATATAGTATAAAATGTTAAACATTTAAACAGAAATTAGCCAACTACATAATAATAATAATAATAATAATAATAATAATAATAATAATAATAATAATAATCGTTCCGGTTTTACGTCACGGACTCACTTTTCTACTAAGGGCTAGGACGGTTGCCTTCTTGCAAAGGACTTGTTTTGGCAGATGTAATCGTTTCCCTGAGTGCATGCCCTTGCTAACCTCAGACCGTGACGGGGCGCGAACCCTCGACCTGACTCCTCAGAGTCGCGGATGCTACCGCTTGAGCCACGGTGACTACTACTACTACTACTACTACTACTACTAATAATAATAATAATAATAATAATAATAATAATAATAATAATAATAATAATTATTATTATTATTATTATTATTGTTATTGTTATTATTATTATTATTATTATTATTATTATTATTATTATTATTATTATTATTATTATTATATGGAGACTGGGATAGGGTCGACCCCAATGACAACGTTATTGCATAAAATATTTTCATTATGTCTAATTTGCAAAATTTTCTTGAATTATAGGTTATTGGTTTTTAGATTTCATTACAACCGTTTTGGGACATAGGCATCTAATTTCACCCATTTTTTTTTTCCTTAGGAATTGCGATCCTGTGTGAAAATACCCATTGTGAGTGTAACCGTGACTCCGTGATACACATTGCATTATTATTGTAGAATTAATAAAACTTCGATTAGTTGACCTCTTTTGAATATGATAACGATTTTATTCCTCTATTTCGCTTATTCATTGTAAGTTTAATTTATATTTATAAGGATGTTGTGATTAATAAGCTATGAAACAGACGCTGCATTTTGAATGGTTGTACAGCAAAAGGTGTCCGGACAGCTGTCCCATGGGCTGTAATATATAGCTCTTTATGCAAAAGTGGAGGTAGGTAGTCATCGTCATATCCTTAATCCCCTCCCCTTTTTTCCCCCAGAATCTGAATTCCAGATCAAAACTTAGCACGAGGGTCTGCCCATCTCTTTTTCCCCTCTTACTTTATTTAATTTTCGTGTTTTTCCCTCCAATTTCCTTATATCCTTTATTCCCTCCCTTTTTTCCCCTCCTATCCTATCCCATCCATCCTAGTCATAGTGGCTCAAGCGGTAGCGTCCGGGACTCTAAGGCGTCAGGTCGAGGGTTCGCGCCCCGTCACGGTCTGAGGTTAGCAAGGGCATGCACTCAGGGTAACGATTACATCTGCCAAAACAAGCCCTTCGCAAGAAGGCAACCTTCCTAGCCCTTGGTTGAAAAGGGAGTCTGTGACGTAAAACCGGAACAAACAAACAAAAGTGGAGGTAGAGTTCCAGATTGCCTATTCCAATATTGTCGACACCCAATAATCGGAATTTATAAATAGTGTAGTACACGGGCGATTGCAGGTGGTTGATGGTTACATTGATCTGAATGGGAGTGGGCAATTTTGGAATCAACAGAGTGAACCGAGGGAAGTGGGTAAGAATACTTCCTTCGTGTTCCCTTGCGTGTCATAAAAGTACTAAATGAGGCGTAGCGAGGGGACTGGGAATCTCCTCCTCTGTATTTACTTCCCACAAAAAGTCAAAGTATTTACTTTGACTCAGCCACCCCATTATAAGGAGGAATATAGCTTTGGTATATGGATGGATTATTATTATTATTATTATTATTATTATTATTATTATTATTATTATTATTATTATTATTATTATTATTATTATTATTATTATTAATATTATTATTATTATTATTATTATTATTATTATTATTATTATTATTATTATTATTATAGAAAACTATAACGTTTACTAGAGAGAAACAACTTTGTTTACTTTCCAAGTTACTACAGGTGACTTGCCTTGTAAGAGTGAATAACCCAAGAGTACCTTGGCTTACTAACTTAATCAAACCTAGTCTAAAATTCTTTTAAATTTCATAAGATCTTTTCCTAACTGGGGGTGTGAAAGTAAACATTTGACATAATATAGTTAACTTGCCTTTCCGACAACTTTGACGCCTCTAAAGATGCATAAAAAGACGACAGTCCAGATGAAGAGATTGGCAAGAGATATGGGCCACACTAAACCATCAGGGTCATCGATGCCAGTCGAGATTTGAAGGATATGGTTACTACAACGAAAAACGAAGAGGAATCATATGAGTTAACTCAAAAAAGTATGAAAACATGCGGGCCCACTAAAAGCAGAGTTAGCTTTGTAATACTTTACAGATTATTTGTTCTTGGTTAATGTCCTTAGTGGTAATGCCTCAATAAGTAAGTTACTCTCCTTGGAATAGTTTAAAGAGGACCTCTGAGCTGACATAGATTTGAGACTTGCAATAATAATAATAATAATAATAATAATAATAATAATAATAATAATAATAATAATAATAATAATAATAATAATAATAATAATAATAATAATAATAATAATAATAAAAGAAGAAGACGAAGAAGAAGAAGGAAAATGAAAATGAAAAGGGGGAGGAGGAGGAGGAGGAGGAGAAGAAAGATAGAAAAAGAAAAGAAAAAGCAGACGGCACCTAAAATTACTTTTTAAAATTTTTGGTACAGTAGTTTCAGTCAATATACGAAAAATTGTTTTCGAATGGCTAAATGAAACTATGTATATGTTAAAAATACCGAAATCTGCATTTCCTTTTAAATTAAATTATTCCTTCAACCAAAATACGTTTTTTAACCAACATCATGATAAAAAAAAATCCATTATGCTGAAATATTAAAAAAAAATCTATAATGATGAAACAGTTGTTGGGGGAATAACACTCAACAGATTGTACAAGCGAGAAAAGAGATTGTACAAGTGGGAAAGACATAAATTATTCAGATTTCCTTTATTAAAAGAAAGTTTTGTTTTTTCACTTACTGAAAATACTCATCTGCTGAGGACACATAATGCTCAGAGGAATTCGTCACTGACTCGATCTCTACAGGCTATGGAGAATTGAAAAAAAAAATATATATACTGTATATATTACTTTCAGAATATAATAAAGGTCATGCATATTCATGGAATAATAAGTATGTACAGTATACATATTCATTGACACCTTATTCTGAGCTTTAAAGTTCACTTACTGCAACACAACCTTCAGTATTCCATTCGTTATCGCACGATGCCCACGGCAATGTCGTAGCGAAGGATTTAAATAAGTAGACGAGAGGATATGAAACCACTACACTATAATAAGTACTAGCAATCAGTGTTACCATGATGGAAGAGTAGCCAATTCCTGCAAAATAAAAAATAAAAAGAGCAAAATAAAAATAGGTAAATGAAACAAATAATAAGGAAAAGCAAATCTATATCAATGAGAAACTTAGTTATAACTTGGAAATTATGTACATCAAATCAGACCAGAAGAATGTTCAAATTGGGGTGAAAGAGAGAGTCCAAACCTCTGAGAAGGATGAAATTCAGTCTTATAAAATCAAAGTGGAGGGAGCTATGATGCTTTTGCATAAAGGCCAAATAATTACTGAGATTCTGCTTTCTTTGGTCTGCAAGGTCAGAGCTGGGGAACTAATGACACACTTAAATCTGGATGACCAACTTTACCTTAAATCAGGAACCCTTCCTTCTTCTGGAAGTTCCAGGATGTCTTAATTGAATTACAAAATAGTTTATTTCTATGACAAGTGTGTATACCTTCCATTGGATGGATGTCCACGAATGTACTTCTAGTCAGTTCGTTTCTCTTGCTAGAGTTTATTCATTGTATATGTCCTTACGTCATGGACTCCCTTTTCTACCAAGGGCTAGGACGGTTGCCCTCTTGCTAAGAACTTGTTTTAGCAGATGTAATCGTTACCCTGAGTGCATGCTCTTGCTAACCTCAGACCGTGACGGGGCGCGAACCCTCGACCTGACGCCTCAAAGTCGCGGACGCTACCGCCTGAGCCACGGTATATATATACATATATGATATTAATACATATTTATTTCATGTTATGCATGATCATTCACAAGAAAAGTGTATGGATAGTGCATTTTAAGATGGTTATGTGATGAGAGTGCTATCTCATTTGCAAAAACGTGGCAAACATTTTTCTACCTCATAACAGGACTTAGGACTGAAAGATGGAGCTATGTGTGGCAGAGAAGAGAGGACACTTTTTTACAGAAATGTTTAAAATCAGTATGATTTTTGCACTATCTATAATGAACACGTTGATATTATAGTCTTACAAGAATGACCCATACTGGAGTATTCCCAAGGATATTGCAATTGGTTCAAAGATATTACAGCGATGACGCCCATCATAACAAAGGGAAAGTATGTTTAGATAAAATAATATTTGCCGTGTCATATGTCAAAATGAACCCCCAATCAGTAAGGTGAACAAAGACAGAATGGAGCTGGGAATTGAAAGTGGGAGTCCTTCCTAACGCCCAGCGATGAGTTCGAGCACGGGTTTGTAACTTTTCAAGTCGAGTGCTCCATGCCCATTTGCCCTGTGTATAACCCAAGAATGATGGTGTAGGCCCGGTAATAACCTTATATTCCCTCGGTGCTAAGAGGAGTGATAAAAGTATGTTTGGATTCTGATGAATGTGTGTATTTTGACTCGGTCAACCACCTTACAAGGGATACTGCGGGCATTGCATAAAAAAAAAAATCATAAAATCCACTAGTAACTTACCTTTAAATACTGGGCAAACATTGTAGAGAGTGAGGCACCCCGAGGAGCTAAATTGACCAACTGCAGTTTCGAGTAAAAATAAAGGAATGCCTACTAGGAATAACATCAGCAAATACGGTATCAAAAATGCACCTGTAATGAGAAAAAGAAGTCATTAAATATAATAATAATAATAATAATAATAATAATAATAATAATAATAATAATAATAATAATTATAATAATAATAATAATATTAATAATAATAATAATAATAATAATAATAATAATAATAATAATAATAATAATAATAATAATAATAATAATAATAATAATAATAATAATAATAATAATAGTTGCAGAGCTTTGTAATGGGAGATGAAAAAGTATATAAAAACCTCGAGTATGTGATCACACTACAAGTTTTAATATTAATTAGATTTTCGTTAAGAGTGGACACCGGAAAGGGCAAACAAAAATGCCCTCATCGGGCCAGGACACCAAGAAAACAATTAAGGAAAAAAATGAGAAACAGAGGCAGGGAGTGTTGTGACTTGTCAGATGTGAAGAAAAAGCACGAGATATGTAAAGAATACACCAGAATATTCAAGTTTACATGTAGGCATAGGAAAAAAGCCGTATTTTTTTTTTTAATGATTGTGACACCAGGACGGGCTAAAAAAAAAAAAAAAATCTACCCTCATCAAGCCTGGGCACGAAGAAAACAAAAAGGAGAAACAGAGATGGGGAATGTTGTAACTTGTCAGATGTGAAGGGGATAATAAGACATGTGTAACGAATATCCAAGATATTCGGTGTTGATGTAGGCATAGAAAGAGAACCGTAACTGAAGGAAAACTTAACATCGAACTGTCCAGGACAGTCTTATCTAAGTCCACAAGACCCTTCAGATGTAGTACTGCAACGGGCGGTTGGGGCCATGGGCCAACCTACTACATGGTAAATGGAAGAAGACTTAACAGTGAGAGATCCTGGCCAGTCCTATATAAGTTCAGAAGATAGGTAATTTTCAATATTATTACAAAATATCTGCTACTGGGGGCCACGGCAGCTCAGTGGTAGAGCACGCGAGTCAGGGGGCGATTAAGGCTGGTTCGATCCCATCGCGAGGAGATAGGAAGGGCATCAAGCATTAGTCCCTCTGCTCTAACATGTCTGTGTTCCATTCGAGTGGAGACTTACTGTGGCACAAACAACGGTGCATAAAATATCTACTAATGACATTTATTCATGGTGATAGAATTAACCAAATATGCATTTAAATTATCATAAAAAAGAGGTAACTTCAAAATCTAATGTTTGTTTCTAAGGACTACTTACTTTGTAAATATGACGATACTTCTCATTATATTTTTAACAAGTTAAATACCTACTTTCATACAGCAAATCCGTAAACTTTGCTAAAAAAAAACTTAATACTAAATTAATTTCATTATATTTTTGAAGGCTGAGCATAAGTAAACCGGTAACTTTGCTTAAATAGGAAGAAGAAGAAGAAGAAGAAGAAGAAGAAGAAGACGACGACGACGACGACGACGACGACGACGACGAGAGAAGAAGAAGAAGAAGAAGAAGAAGAGAAGAAGAAGAAGAGAAGAAGAAGAAGAAGAGAGAAGAAGAAGAAGAAGAAGAAGAATTTGGCAAAAAAAAAAGTGTTTCAGCTTCAGCTTTAATCTCAACCGAGATAAGAGACAAATAATTAAGAATTTAGAAACAGTTCTAAACATTTGACATTTAATAAACAAAATATTATAGTTAGCCATTTCAACAAAAGAAAAAGTGACCTGAGAATCAAAAAACACGAAAAAGCATAAGGTAAACAATAGTAAGTTGTCAAGACTAAGTTTAGTTTTTAAGAACAGAGTTGGTAGTAGTAGTAGTAGTAGTAGTAGTGGTAGTAGTAGTAAAAGTAGTTAAAGCAGTAGTAGTTGTAATAAGGAATAATAATAATAATAATAATAATAATAATAATAATAATAATAATAATAATAATAATAATAATAACGATGATGATGAAGCTTTACCTCCTCCATTCCTGTAGCAAAGGTAAGGGAACCTCCACACATTGCCAATTCCAACGGCATACCCCAAAAGGGAGAGAAAATACTCCAATTTACTGTCCCAATTGCCCCGTTGGTTGTTCTCATCTTCTCTCCCCATTGCACCTGAAAAGAAGAATAAACTCGTAATAATAATTATGATGATGATGATAGAAATAACGATAATAGAAAGAAAACTACTACTACTACTACTACTACTACTACTACTACTACTACTACTACTACTACTACTACTAATAATAATAATAATAATAATAATAATAATAATAATAATAATAATAATAATAATAATAATAATAATAATAATAATAATAATAATTATTATTATTATTATTATTATTATTATTATTATTATTATTATTATTATTATTATTATTATATTATTATTATTATTATTATTATTATTATTATTATTATTATTATTATTATTATTATATTATCATTATTATTATTATAATGCACAAGGAAATTAAGGCAGCTGGGCTTCATCTAACCTGCCCATCTGTCCTCATCTACTCTCAGTCACTCTAAGGCAAGAGCACTATGTAATTACCTAATTGTAATTATATAATTGTGCTTACGGGAAAGAGCCCCAAGCTCGTAACTTCCCGTCTCCTGATCGATTCCATTTTGTACTTAGTGATACTTATCATACTTGTCATTAAAACTATGGATTGAGTTGGCATTAACTACCTCCTCGCTTAGCGAATTTCAATTATCAACTACTCTTACACTAAAAAAGTACTTCTTTACATCCTGCAAAGAAGTTTTCTTACGAAGCTTCAAACTATGACCTCTAGTTCTAGTGCCAACCATATCAAAATATCGATCCCTATCCACTCTATCATAACCATGAAGGAATTTAAAGACTGTCACCATATCCCCCCTCAATCTTCTAGATTCGAGTGATGGTAAGTCTAATTCCCTCAGCCTCTCATTATAACTAAGATTGCGTATTTCTGGTACCAGTTTCGTGGCATGTCACTGGACTTTTTCCAGCTTAAATACGTGCTCTTTCAAGTGCGGATTCCAAAAGAGGGCTACATATTTAAGTTTGTGTGTGTGTTATTACCTAATTGTGTTTACGGGAAAGAGCCCAAAGCTCGTATCTTCCTGTCTCCTGATCGGTTCCATTTTATACTTAGTGATACTTATCATACCTGTCCTTAAAACCATGGATTGAGATAGCATTAACTACCTCCTCGCTTAGCGAATTCCAATTATCAACTACTCTTGCACTGAAAAAGTATTTCCTTACATCCTGCAAAGAAGTTTTCCTGTGTGTGTGTGTGTGTGTGTGTGTGTGTGTGTGTGTGTGTGTGTGTGTGTGTGTGTGTGTGTGTGTGTGTGTGTGTGTGTGTGTGTGTGTGAGAGAGAGAGAGAGAGAGAGAGAGAGAGAGAGAGAGAGAGAGAGAGAGAGAGAGAGAGAGAGAGAGAGAGAGAGAGAGAGAGAGAGAGAGAGAGAGAGAGAGAGAGAGAGAGAGAGAGATTTCAATCTCATAATGTTTATATGTAATCTCTTATTTTTCCTATATGCACTGTATCCCAGTTGTTAAGTTTAATGTTCAAACTGGGAACTAACAACAAACTCTGTATATGCCCATAGTAAACTAAAGAATATGGCAGATACAGCAGCCGAAAGCTTGAGTGGACAATTAAGAGAACTGTGACCTTCTGTCATTTATAATTCAGCCTTTGGGATAGTAGAAGAAGACCCATAATATGCACTGTAAGAATGAGTGAGAAAATATTAACACTGAATTTGCGTTGGTCTTTAAGAAGCCATGGGCTAACGAATATATTTATGTGCATGTGTGTGTGAATGTTCTTATATCTTTCTTATTAAATGGAAATTCATAAATGTTTACTATATATATTTTACGTATTCAGTAGTAATACATGTGACGAGAAATACATGAAAAGGATTAAGATTATGTAATAGGAAAATTTATTAGGCAATTATCGTATAGAATTAAATGTACAAAAGCCATTTATTTATATATTTATCTATCAATTTATTTTCATTTACATATTTAATTTCATGTTAGAAAATTGGTAATGCAGTGATCATATTTGCATATTATTCTAAAAACTCATATATATATATATATAATATTATATATATATATATATATATATATATATATATATATATATATATATATATATATATATATATATATATATATTATATGAATCATTTTTTTTTACCCCGACCGGGACTTGAACCTAGGACTTATAATTACTAAGTCAAGGTGCTACCAATTATAAGTCCTAGGTTCAAGTCCCGGTCGGGGTAAAAAATTATTCATGTTTTCACATATGTAATGTGCTTATCTGGTTATATATATACATATATATATATATATTATATATATATATATATATATATATATATATATATATATATATATATATATATATATATATATATATAGTTTAGCTATATAGTGGTTTATTTACTTGTGTACTTTATTTAAAATTATATATATATATATATAATATATATATATAATATATATATATATATATATATATATATATATATAATATATATATATATATATATATTATATATATATATATATATATATATATATATATATATCTATATATATATTATATATATATATATATATATATATATATATATATATATATATAATAATAATAATAATAACAATAATAATAATAATAATAATAATAATAATAATAATAATAATAATAATAATAATAATAATAATAATAATAATAATAATAAGTACTTCATTTCCTACAGATAATGAATTCTCAGGTGTAATGGAAATTAGCTAAGAACAAGAAAGACAAAAAGTCTAAAAATCCTAAAAAAGTTTTAGTACCGGTTCTTGAGGAGAGAGAGAGAGAGAGAGAGTGAGAAGAGAGAGGAGAGAGAGAGAGGAGAGAGAGAGAGAGAGAGAGAGAGAGAGAGAGAGAGAGAGAGAGAGAGAGAGAGAGAGAGAGAGAGAGAGAGAGAGAGTGATAAAAATGTTCACTTTATCCGAAAAAAAATGTGCTACGTAACACATATATACATTTAAATAAAAGACTTTACTTATCAAAGGACAAGTTTGTTTAACTTACATAATGTGACTAACTTACAACGTAAAATATACAAACATACGTACGAAAAAGTACATAGGTACGTGACAGAGCATAACAAAGTCTCTGAGTTTTTTGTCCAGAAAAAAAAAATGAGGTTGTATAAAACACTAAATTTTAATATAAGTTTGTTAAGATAAAAAGATTAGACATCCTTGATATCTCAGCTGGTTCTATACTTAATAGATTATCACTAAATCAGTCATATTTCTTAATAAAAGTATAAAACACTTTGCTAAATATGTTTTGTATGTCTTTCCGGTTCCGGTTTTACGTCACGGACTCCCTTTTCAACCAAGGGCTAGGACGGTTGCCTTCTTGCGAAGGACTTGTTTTGGCAGATGTAATCCTTACCCTGAGTGCATGCCATTGCGAACCTCAGACCGTGACGGGGCGCGAACCCTCGACCTGACGCCTCAGAGTCGCGGACGCTACCGGTTGAGCCACGGCGACTACATGTTTTGTATGTCTTTATGGTATGCAAATCAAAGTACTGAAAAAAAAGCCTTAATCAGGTAAGACAAAACTTTAATATATATATATATATATATATATATATATATATATATATATATATATATATATATATATATATATATATATATATATATATATACATATATATATATATATATATATATATATATATATATATATATATATATATATATATATATATATATATATATATATATATATATATATATATATATATATATATATATATATATATATATATATATATATATACATATATATATATATATATATATATATATATATATATATATATATATATATATATATATATATATATATATATATATATATATATATATATCTGCCAAAACAAGTCCTTCGCAAGAAGGCAACCGTCCTAACCCTTGGCAGAAAAGGGAGTCCGTGACGTAAAACAGGAACTAAGGCCTATAATATAATAAAGAGTTCATAAAAAAGAAATTCCAGAAGAGAAAAAACTATATGCAAACAAACAAAAATACCAACAAACAAACGTAAGCAAACACAATAATAATATAATTTACCAAGTATAAAATGCATATAATAATATATATTTTTGTTTTCCTAATATAATTTTTTTTTTATATTTTAACCTATAAATAAAACTATTATATAGTATGACTGGCATTAGAAGTCCAGGAAATACGAGTCATATAAATAGAATAATTACTGTGTAAAGCAAAACATCTTGAAAGGTTGTCACGGAGAGGAATAATAATAATAATAATAATAATAATAATAATAATAATAATAATAATAATAATAATAATAATAATAATAATAATAATAATAATAATAACAACAATAATAATAATAATAATAATAGTAGTAGTAGTAGTAGTAGTAGTAGTAGTAGTAGTAGTAGTAGTAGTAGTAG
>JAXCGZ010022764.1:25000-42500 GCA_037179515.1 Halocaridina rubra | reverse complement strand
GGACAGAGGAAAGCCTATCGCTTCTCTAACCTGCGTTCTTGTAGAATCTGGTATTACCTAAATATTATTATTGTCATGGAGACGAATGAATCATTAAGTCAGTAGTGACTAGAAAAGGAAAATATTCATGATCATATTTATAATAAAAGAAATATCTCATTTCTCCAGATACCACTTGGCAAGAGTAAAGAAATTGTAAACATGCACCACCTAAAACAAGGATTCGACCCAGGGACATTTGAAAATGCAAATTTCGGAGTCAGAGCTTCTATCCCTGAGCCACGACCGTTCCGGTTTTACGTCACGGATTCCCTTTTCTACCAAGGGCTAGGACGGTTACTTCTTGAGAAGAACTTGCTTTGGTAGATGTAATCGTTACCCTGAGTGCATGCCCTTGCTAACCTCAGACCGTGACAACCAACAGTTAAAAAGTAAAGACTCTAACTTGAGACTTTAAATGTAGAGACACTCGTGTCTCATGATCGAATCCTCGTTTTGGTTGGTGTGTGAATAGTGTTCTAAAGTGTTATTCCTTGCTAAACGTACTGAATATAATTATTTAATGTACGCAAAGACGAGTAGTCACCGTGGCTAAAACGGTAGCGTCCGCGACTCTAAGGCGTTAGGTCGAGGGTTCGCGCCCCGTCACGGTCTGAGGTTAGCAAGGGCATGCACTCAGGGTAGCGATTACATCTGCCAAAACAAGTCCTTTGCAAGAAGGCAACCGTCCTAGCCCTTAGTAGAAAAGGGAGTCCGTGACGTAAAACCGGAATAACAACAACAATGTACGTAAAGACGAGGTAGTACCCTTCAAGGGATATCAATGAAAGAGGAGTGAATACCATTGGGCAAAATCTGTAAACTTTATTTAGAGATTTATGTAAATGACGTGGATACTTTCTCTGTAAACTATTTAAATTTGCAGTCTGGTTTACTATTTCTTAAAAGTTGTTCTGATTCATTGGTAAAAGGTTTTTCTTTGATATTGCATTTCCAATACTCTCAGGGTCCAATCCTCATGTGGGATCATGAGCTTATATACAAAATTGTTACTTGTAGTAATTATTGAATATATACAAATAATCGCAAAATAGTAAATCTAAAAGGATATCACTAAAAGGCGAGTGATTGCGATTGGTTAAGATTAGTAAAAATCACTTAGGCCGCTTTCACACCAAAGTGGCACGTCGCACTTGGCATGCCACGTAGCACGCCAGTTGAAAACGAACATCTGGAAATATATGAAATCTTTCACACAGAAGTGGCGTGAGACGTCCCATGTGCCACGTGCGACTTGCGACGCAAGTCGCACGTAGCACATGGGACGTCTCACGCCATTTATGTGTGAAAGCTTTCATATATTTCCGTATGTTCGTTTTCAACTGGTGTGCCATGCGGCATACCACGTGCAACGTGCCACTTTGGTGTGAAAGCGGTCTTAGATTTTTGTGTACAAGACGTAGAGAGTTTCTCTGTGACCTATTCATAATTGGGAGATAGATTCCTGTTTTCAACTGTCGGTCATGGTTCAGTGGAAAAAACTCTCTGAAGTTTTACAAAGGGAGGGTCTTAACATCCAGGATGATTGAAAGAGCATACAACTTAATGATTGTTCATAGAGCATTACACAGGGAGAGACTTGTCATCTAGGATGCAAGAAAAGTGCAAGCATCACAACGATGATGGGTAAAGTGGGTCAATTAAAAGATAACCAGTTCTTGACGGCAGTGTCATGCGAGTGTGAAGAAACATCAAGGCCGTGTCAATACTTACAGGCAGATAAATAAATATCCTCCATTTACAGACGAATTAATGATGCTCACCAACATAAACCAAAGATTAAATGATGTATAATTTTAAAGAGAGTATGAGATGATGTGTTTTTTTTTCTACCTTCAGTCTATCCTTCGGTAATAAACCAGATTTATGAATGTTAACACACACACACACACACACACACACACACACACACACACACACACACACCCATAATGAGAATGGGTACAAGTGCAAGAAGGCCCAAGCTTGACTACTCGGTGGCTGGAGTACAGCTTCAGGAGACAGAAAATGAGAGAGATCTAGGAGTAAACATATTGGCAGATTTGTCTCCAGAAATACATATAAATGGCGTAGTAAGGGCAGCATATGCATTCTTATCAAATGTAAGGGTAGCCTTCAGGCACATGGACAAGGAAATGTTCAGAAATATTTATGTAACCTATGTGAGGCCAAAACTCGAATATGCAGCCCCCTTTTGGAATCCGCACTTGAAAAAGCACATAGCTAAGCTTGAAAAAGTTCAAAGACATGCCACGAAACTGGTGCCAGAAATACGCAATCTCGGTTATGATGAGAGGCTGAGGGAATTAGACTTGCCATCACTCGAAGCTAGAAGAGTAAGGGGGGATATGGTGACAGTCTTTAAATTCCTTCATGGTTATGATAGAGTGGATAGGGATCGATATTTCGATATGGCTGGCTCTAGAACTAGAGGTCATAGTTTGAAGCTTCGGAAGAAAACTTGTTTGCAGGATGTAAGGAAATACTTTTTCAGTGTAAGAGTAGTTGATAATTGGAATTCGCTAAGCGAGGAGGTAGTTAATGCTACCTCAATCCATAGTTTTAAGGACAGGTATGATAAGTATCACTAAGTCTAAAAATGGAACCGATCAGGAGACGGGAAGATACGAGCTTTGGGCTCTTTCCCGTAAACACAATTAGGTAATCACAATTAGGTAATCACACAAAGTACAAAATGGAACCGATCAGGAGACGGAAAGATACGAGCATTGGGCTCTTTCCCGTGAGCACAATTAGGCAATCACACACACACACACACACACACACACACACACCACACACACACACACACACACACACACACACACACACACACACACACACACACACACAGAACAAATAAGATCTTTGGAGGAGGCAAATAAAGCACAAGGGCAGGAGAGAAAGGAACTAGAAAAAAGAATAAAGAAGCTGGAAGGGGAAAAGAGTCAACTAGAATCTAGAATTTCTAAACAAGAAGATAAAAACAAACAGCTGAATGACAACCTAAAGGAATTAGATGTTAGTTCACTGCTCTCTTCTGAGAGAGACGAGATTGCTGCTTGGAATGTTCAGATTAAGGAAAACATTGAACAGTTCAGAAAAGAGTTCCAGGAGCTGAATATGGAAAATGATGCCATGAAAACGTCCTTTGCTGATGCACTAAAGGGGAATGTGGCAGTAAAAGAGGCTGTAAATGTGGTGGCACTGGAAAACATACAAACAGTTGACTATAAAGAGACAGTAATCGAAAAAATGAAAGACGTTGTGATGGAAAGGGCAAACCCACTCATCAGACAGGCACTTGATAAGGAGAAGACAGTGGTAATCTCAGGCATAAGTGAATCCCAGGAGCCAACATGGCAGGGGAGACTTGAAGAAAATAAAGCTAGCGTTGTAGACCCGATAAGAAAGCTTGGAGTAGTATGTGGTCCTGAGGATATTGTAAACATACACCAACTAGGTAAATATTCGAGGGAAGGAAAGCCGAGACCAACAAAAGTAACCTTTGAGAGAGGGGAAACATGTAGGGAAATATTGTTGAGAAAAAAAAGTCTAAAAGACCTTCAAGAATGCAAAGAGGTGTTCATTAGACGATACAGAACACAGGAAGAGATAGGAAAGATCAAAAACTTGTTGCAAGAGGCAAGAAGGTTAAATGATGAAAGAAATGAAGAAGAGAAGAAAAATTTTCGTTACAGAATACTTCCAGACAAAGGGGAGATAAAGAAGATAATGACAGAAGATCAGGGGATGGGGCCTCATTAAGATTGTTATACACAAATGCTGATGGATTAGCTGGTAAGGCAGTAGAATTAAAAGATAGGATTCACAACAGTAAGGCAGATATAGTAGCAATTACAGAAACTAAGTTGAGTGAGGACATAAACAGTGTCACAGTTTTTCCTAAGGGCTTCAGAATACTAAGGGTTGAAAGATGTGAGAGGACTGGTGGAGGGATAGCACTGCTCATAAGTGAGAGGATTCAAGTTGAAGAAATAAACTTGGCTATAGAAAGTGAGTTCAGGGAATTTCTTGTTGCTCGCATAAATACTGGGTCAGAGAGCATTATAATAACTGTTGTATACAACCCACCAAGGAACCAAAATAGGCTTGAAATTTATGAGGAAAGTCATATAGGTACTATTGAAGTCATAAACTCAGTTGTTAACATGGCACAGGAGAAAAAATGTAGGATTTTGATTATGGGAGACTTTAATCATAAAGAGATAGATTGGATAAATCTTGACCCACACAGTGGTGAGGACTCATTTGGGGCAAGATTCCTAGATTGCGTACAAGGGAATTTCCTACACCAACATGTAATGGAACCAACAAGAGCCAGGGGTGGGGATGAGCCATCACTACTTGATCTAGTGTTCACAGATAATGTGTTGGATATTGAAAATATTGAGTATGAACCACCAATTGTAAAGAGTGACCACTGTGTGTTGTTGATGGAGTATATCATTGAAGATATTCTTCCTGAGAGTAGAGGCACTGAGGACATGAGGAGGAACTATCGGAAAGGAGATTACATCAAAATGAATGAGCTTTTTGCAGTTATTGACTGGAGAACCTTATTTTACAACAAATCTGTACAAGAAATGTATGACATCTTTTGTGAGAAATATGGCAAGATAGTAGATTGCTGCATACCTGTCACCAAAGTAGGTGTAATTCATGCCAGAGAGAAATGGTTCGATAATGGGTGTAAAAGAGCTAAGGAGTGGAGAGACAAATGCTGGAAAAGGTATAGGAGGAGAAAAAACATAAATGCCTGGCAAACCTACAAAAGAGCAAGAAATGACTACCTAAGTAAAAGGAGAGAGGCAGAGAGAGATTATGAGAGGGACATCACCAGGAAGGCTAAAGAAAATCCCAAGCTTTTCCACAGCTTTATCAGAGGAAAACTGAAGGTAAAAGAACAGGTTTTAAGGCTAAAGAGAGCGGATGGAAGCATCACTGAGACGGACGAAGAGATCTGCAAAGAATTGAACAAGGAGTTTCAGTCAGTATTTACAGTAGAAAATACCCCACCCCCTCAGATTGCAGTGATGGAAGCTCAAGGGCCGGTATTAGAGAACATCAACCTTACAGCCACAGAGGTATGCAAAGCGCTGATGGATTTAGATGTTCATAAAGCTACAGGTCCCGATGACATATCCCCTCATGTGCTTAAAAAATGCGCAAACACAATATCAGTGGCACTAAGTATCATATTTAAGGAGTCACTGGAGTCGGGGGAGATTCCAAGATGCTGGAAACAAGCAAATGTGATACCTATCTTCAAAAAGGGAAGGAGGTATACGGCTCTGAACTATAGACCAGTTTCCTTGACCAGCATAGTTTGCAAACTTATGGAGAAACTACTAAGGAAACATATCTCTCTTCACTTGGAATCCTTCAACTTTTTGTCAGTGAGGCAACATGGCTTCAGAGAAGGTAGATCAACAGTAACAAACTTATTAGAATTTTATGATGAGGTAAGCCAAATCTTACAGGAAAGAGAGGGCTGGGCAGATTGCATATTCCTAGACTTCCAGAAAGCGTTTGACACTGTTCCACATGGGAGACTTATTAGGAAGCTGCAATCAATGGCTAGAATAGGTGGAAATGTCTTGGAATGGATAAAAACTTACTTAGAAGGAAGGGAACAGAGGGTTAGAGTAAGACACTCAGTGTCTGAATGGAGAAGAGTTAGTAGTGGAGTTCCACAGGGTTCAGTTTTAGGGCCACTTTTGTACCTTGTATATGTAAATGACCTACCAGAGTCTGTAAATTCATTCATGAATATGTTTGCAGATGATGCAAAGATTGTGAAGAAAGTAAAAAACGAGAACAATGGTAGAGAACTTCAGGAGGATCTAAATAATCTGCATGAGTGGTCAGAAAAGTGGCTAATGAAATTCAATACCTCAAAATGTAAGGTAATGAGAATGGGTACAAGTGCAAGAAGGCCCAAGCTTGAACACTCGGTGGCTGGAGTACAACTTCAAGAGACAGAAAATGAGAGAGATCTAGGAGTAAACATACTGGCAGATTTGTCTCCAGAAATACATATAAATGGCGTAGTAAGGGCAGCATATGCATTCTTATCAAATGTAAGGGTAGCCTTCAGGCACATGGACAAGGAAATGTTCAGAAATATTTATGTAACCTATGTGAGGCCAAAACTCGAATATGCAGCCCCCTTTTGGAATCCGCACTTGAAAAAGCACATAGCTAAGCTTGAAAAAGTTCAAAGACATGCCACGAAACTGGTGCCAGAAATACGCAATCTCGGTTATGATGAGAGGCTGAGGGAATTAGACTTGCCATCACTCGAAGCTAGAAGAGTAAGGGGGGATATGGTGACAGTCTTTAAATTCCTTCATGGTTATGATAGAGTGGATAGGGATCGATATTTCGATATGGTTGGCTCTAGAACTAGAGGTCATAGTTTGAAGCTTCGTAAGAAAACTTGTTTGCAGGATGTAAGGAAATACTTTTTCAGTGTAAGAGTAGTTGATAATTGGAATTGGCTAAGCGAGGAGGTAATTAATGCTATCTCAATCCATAGTTTTAAGGACAGGTACGATAAGTATCACTAAGTCTAAAATGGAACCGATCAGGAGACGAGAAGATACGAGCTTTGGGCTCTTTCCCGTAAACACAATTAGGTAATCACAATTAGGTAATCACACACACAAGGGAATTTCCTACACCAACATGTAATGGAACCAACAAGGGCCAGGGGTGGGGATGAGCCATCACTACTTGATCTAGTGTTCACAGATAATGTGTTGGATATTGAAAAAATTGAGTATGAACCACCAATTGGAAAGAGTGACCACTGTGTGTTGTTGATGGAGTATATCATTGAAGATATTCTTCCTGAGAGTAGAGGCACTGAGGACATGAGGAGGAACTATCCGAAAGGAGATTACATAAAAATGAATGAGCTTTTTGCAGTTATTGACTGGAGAACCTTATTTTACAACAAATCTGTACAAGAAATGTATGACATCTTTTGTGAGAAATATGGCAAGATAGTAGATTGCTGCATACCTGTCACCAAAGTAGGTGTAATTCATGCCAGAGAGAAATGGTTCGATAATGGGTGTAAAAGAGCTAAGGAGTGGAGAGACAAATGCTGGAAAAGGTATAGGAGGAGAAAAAACATAAATGCCTGGCAAACCTACAAAAGAGCAAGAAATGACTACCTAAGTAAAAGGAGAGAGGCAGAGAGAGATTATGAGAGGGACATCACCAGGAAGGCTAAGGAAAATCCCAAGCTTTTCCACAGCTTTATCAGAGGAAAAGTGAAGGTAAAAGAACAGGTTTTAAGGCTAAAGAGAGCGGATGGAAGCATCACTGAGACGGATGAAGAGATCTGCAAAGAACTGAACAAGGAGTTTCAGTCAGTATTTACAGTAGAAAATACCCCACCCCCTCAGATTGCAGTGATAGAAGCTCAAGGGCCGGTATTAGAGAACATCAACCTTACAGCCACAGAGGTATGCAAAGCGCTGATGGATTTAGATGTTCATAAAGCTACAGGTCCCGATGACATATCCCCTCATGTGCTTAAAAAATGCGCAAACACAATATCAGTGGCACTAAGTATCATATTTAAGGAGTCATTGGAGTCGGGGGAGATTCCAAGATGCTGGAAACAAGCAAATGTGATACCTATCTTCAAAAAGGGAAGGAGGTATACGGCTCTGAACTATAGACCTGTTTCCTTGACCAGCATAGTTTGCAAACTTATGGAGAAACTACTAAGGAAACATATCTCTCTTCACTTGGAATCCTTCAACTTTTTGTCAGTGAGGCAACATGGCTTCAGAGAAGGTAGATCAACAGTAACAAACTTATTAGAATTTTATGATGAGGTAAGCCAAATCTTACAGGAAAGAGAGGGCTGGGCAGATTGCATATTCCTAGACTTCCAGAAAGCGTTTGACACTGTTCCACATGGGAGACTTATTAGGAAGCTGCAATCAATGGCTAGAATAGGTGGAAATGTCTTGGAATGGATAAAAACTTACTTAGAAGGAAGGGAACAGAGGGTTAGAGTAAGACACTCAGTGTCTGAATGGAGAAGAGTTAGTAGTGGAGTTCCACAGGGTTCAGTTTTAGGGCCACTTTTGTTCCTTGTATATGTAAATGACCTACCAGAGTCTGTAAATTCATTCATGAATATGTTTGCAGATGATGCAAAGATTGTGAAGAAAGTAAAAAACGAGAACAATGGTAGAGAACTTCAGGAGGATCTAAATAATCTGCATGAGTGGTCAGAAAAGTGGCTAATGAAATTCAATACCTCAAAATGTAAGGTAATGAGAATGGGTACAAGTGCAAGAAGGCCCAAGCTTGACTACTCGGTGGCTGGAGTACAACTTCAAGAGACAGAAAATGAGAGAGATCTAGGAGTAAACATACTGGCAGATTTGTCTCCAGAAATACATATAAATGGCGTAGTAAGGGCAGCATATGCATTCTTATCAAATGTAAGGGTAGCCTTCAGGCACATGGACAAGGAAATGTTCAGAAATATTTATGTAACCTATGTGAGGCCAAAACTCGAATATGCAGCCCCCTTTTGGAATCCGCACTTGAAAAAGCACATAGCTAAGCTTGAAAAAGTTCAAAGACATGCCACGAAACTGGTGCCAGAAATATGCAATCTCGGTTATGATGAGAGGCTGAGGGAATTAGACTTGCCATCACTCGAAGCTAGAAGAGTAAGGGGGGATATGGTGACAGTCTTTAAATTCCTTCATGGTTATGATAGAGTGGATAGGGATCGATATTTCGATATGGTTGGCTCTAGAACTAGAGGTCATAGTTTGAAGCTTCGTAAGAAAACTTGTTTGCAGGATGTAAGGAAATACTTTTTCAGTGTAAGAGTAGTTGATAATTGGAATTGGCTAAGCGAGGAGGTAGTTAATGCTATCTCAATCCATAGTTTTAAGGACAGGTACGATAAGTATCACTAAGTCTAAAAATGGAACCGATCAGGAGACGGGAAGATACGAGCTTTGGGCTCTTTCCCGTAAACACAATTAGGTAATCACAATTAGGTAATCACACACACACACACACACACACACACACACACACACACACATATATATATATATATATATATATATATATATATATATATATATATATATATATATATATATATATATGAATTGATACACAAATATAGCTTTAAGTGCATGAATTGATAATAAAAATAATAATAATAATAATAATAATAATAATAATAATAATAATAATAATAATAATAATAATAATAATAATAATAATAATAATAATAATAATAAATAACTAAATAACTGCTGAATCATTCATAAAGCCTCGGGGATATTAGTGCGTTCATACCGAGAAGAGGATGGCCAGCATTTTCCTACTTTATTATTATTATTATTATTATTATTATTATTATTATTATTATTATTATTATTATTATTATCATTATTATTATTATTATTATTATTATTATTATTATTTTTATTATTATTATTATTATTATTATTATTATTATTATTATTATTATTATTATTATTATTATTATCACTCAACTCTGCACACAGCTCTAGCTCAATATGATAATGCAGTATTTTATTCTTAGTCATTAAATATTCAACTATATCATTTCCTTGCACTTAATATAATATTATAGAAATACTACTACTACTACTACTACTACTACTACTACTACTACTACTACTACTACTACTACAACTAATATCTCGATCTTCTCAATATTTTGGTTACTATTTTATCAGCGCAACGTATGGAGAATGAACTGTCGTTTGGTCCATTTCTAAAACTTCTATGAAATTTCGCAAGTAAGACAAATAGATTAGGTAACTACAAACTACTATCTAAACACAATTTGACATTAGAATACATTTTATGAAATCAAAAACTTTAATAAAGACAAAATAATGTCAGAATATATAGAAAATTATACGTATTGGAAACTCTGGATAGCCAATTTAGGATTTCCCCAAAAATATCCCATGAGAGACGGTTTCACCCAAGGGAAATGAGAGAGAGAGAGAGAGAGAGAGAGAGAGAGAGAGAGAGAGAGAGAGAGAGAGAGAGAGGTGTGCTCCTACAAGGTGAGATCCCGTTCTCTCCGTCACTCAGTAGCCAGTACAAGGTCAGTGAGAGATGACTATTTGGACTCTTTTCCTTCTTAGTCAGTTATTATACCGTAAGTATTGCGTTATTGAGATAAATACCGAACTATCGTATACATTAATTTGTAAAACAAACCAAATTGTGTTAAATATTAGTGTAATATTTGTGTTTTATTGTATCTTTTACGATGTTTCTAGTCCGTGGCGTTATGAATATGGGATTCACGTAACATACCACCATATTTTTAAGGTTTTTCTTTAACCAATTATCGTAATGTCGCATGCACGTTCCTGGACGTAATGGGGAATCTATCAGGGTCGTTCTGGGAGTGACAGACAGGGGCCAATAAACTTTTTGGGGATCAGACATGCGAGTGCTGTAGGTACAATAAGTGCCCATGGAGGGAGGTTTGGTTGCATGCTCCCCAGGGAATTTTTATTTTGAATATTTCATAATACTTTATTTCTGGCTTTTTTGGCCACATTTATGATGATATATCTGATTAGGTAACATAGGCCTGGGACTATATTCAGGTTGTACTTGTTATAAAGAAGACTACCTCCCATCACTGACAGCTATATCTAGTGACAGAATGGACACTGGAAATCAATTAGTGCTTTACAAGTGTCCATTCCAACAAGGAAACACAATTTGAGTAAATGATAAAAAAAAATTTAAATTGTCCTTGACTAGTACCATGACTTGATAATTTCACTTTACATGTTGCAAACAAAAAATAATGTGTTACACGAGTTAATAATAATTTGCAAATTCTTCATTATATTTATCACCAGAGAATAGCAGAATACAATGTAATGAACTAAATGTTATGATTGTTGTGACACGAAAAGCAATTTAATGTCTTTGCCGACTAGAGGGGGGGGGGGCATTTGAGGGGCACAAATCCTCTATGTAGTTTCACCGCTATCGGAACGTCAAGATCCTTCCTAAATAAAGCCTTAATATTTTTAGATTAATAAAACACCTGAAGCTTCATACAGGGAGAGTCTTGACATATAGGAAGCATGACCCTGCCTATACATACTTTCAAGTACTTTTATATTAATATAAGCATCTGAAGCCTTATATAGGGAGGTCTCAGTATTCAAGATGCATAAAAGTAAAGCAAAATACATAAAAATACCCGAAACCTAATGTAGGAAGGGTATCGACATCCATGTTGCATGAAAGTGTATTAAACATAAATGTAACCGACATTTTAGTCAGGGAGGGCCTTTACATCCGGGATGTATGAAGGTGAATGCAACATATGAAAGTGTCTTGAAACTTTATAAAGAGAGGGCCTTAAATATCCAGGATCCGTGGAGGTGAATGCAACATATACAGTATAAAAATATACTAACCTTTATAGGGGGAGGGTCTCGACATCCAGGATGCACGAAAGCGAATATGACGTGTAGATGAAATTTGTAAATTAAATATCAAACTGTTGTTGACTAGTGTAAGGGCGTTTAAGAATCAAAACGAAGGCTGTGTAAATATGAAAACAGTATAACCAGATAAGTGTGTAAATTGTGGACTATGTTTATGTGCTCTTTTTACCTTGAATCTCCCTTGAGTTTGAGCCTTCATATATATATATATATATATATATATATATATATATATATATATATATATATATATATATATATATATATATATATATATATATATATATAAACCCGAAGAGCTATGGACATGCACAAGTACCACAAGGATAGCAAAAGCAATATATATATATATATATATATATATATATATATATATATATATATATATATATATATATATATATATATATATATATATATATATATATATATATATATATATATATATATATAAAGACGTGTGTACATACATACATTTATACATAAATACATACGTTTTAAGCATCCCTGTTATTTCAGGTAATATACTCGTAAATGGACAAGGCTTCGGTTCCGTTACGGAAATTCAGGAATTTCTAAATAACTTCTGCCCACCTGAATCAGGCGTAGACGGATGTAGTGTAAGTACACCACTTCCGTGCTCGCAAAGTGCGAGGGTGCACGCACGTGCCCGTGCACATGCTGCACATACATGTAATTTTTAAGGCTCATTTCGTAAAATGAAGATAAAAATACACTACCAGGTAGAGGTATAACAGGTGAGTTGCCAATTAGTCTTTTCATCTATTTCACTCGGAGGAGTTGCCAGCTAGTCTGTTTATTTCGTTTGTGAATTCCTGATTTGTAATGGTATCCCTCCAAGAGCTGGAGCTTTTATCAGCTCAGCAGATACATTGAGTATACCATCAGCTGTGTGGTGTTAGTGGTAGAACAGTGCCAATAAAAAGGGAAAAAATAAACTCTAGGATTAACATACATGCAGTCAGTCAGCATTTACTACGAGGAGGTAGTAAATGCTATCTGAATCCATAGTTTTAAGGACAGGTATGATAAGTATCACTAAGTCTAAAAATGGAACCGATCAGGAGACGGGAAGATACGAGCTTTGGGCTCTTTCCCGTAAACACAATTAGGTAATCACAATTAGGTAATCACCAAACGCTTACTACTGCTGTTAGTAATTACAGTTTTGTAATGTTTGCGTTTTAAGTGTCACATTGAGTAAGTAGTCACTATGATGATGATGACAATTATCATTATTATTTATAAAATTATTATCATTATTATTATTATTATTATTATTATTATTATTATTATTATTATTATTATTATTAGAGCCGAGCAGCGCAGTGGTTAGAGGATTCGACTTGGTAAGTGGCAAACCCGTCTTCGGCCAACCGTGTGGAGCGTTAGGAAGGGAATCCAGCTTTAATTTCCCATCTCCAACCTGTCTATGCCCACCCACTCTCTATTGCCGATTAAGAGTGATATAAACGGCAAAAACATTATTATTATTATTATTATTATTATTATTATTATTATTATTATTATTATTATTATTATTACCCACAGGAAGGAGCCATCATTAATCCTGGAGCAGCCCTTCCAACGCGTCGCCCAATTGCTCCAGCTGTAACGACTCCCAGGCCTCCCGCACCCAATCTTCCTCCGCGACCTCCCCTCCTCTCGCCTTCAGGATGTACGGGTAACGGGAAAAAATGCTCCCAGCTTCCCAACAAATGCGTCCCACCGAATTTCGACTGCAATCTCCTAAGTATGAGCTTTTCAAATATTCATATGGCATCGCTGTTTTTCTATAACCTTTTGGAAAGTAGTGTAGTCTTAGGCTTAGTGTATTTTGACCGAATTCCCTCCCCAACATCATCTCTCCATATATCTGGGCTGGGTATGAGTAAATTTATATCTTCTTTCTCAGTACATTTTCCTAAGTTCATATGGGGTCGCCGTTTCTCACTAACTTTGGGTATTAATCTTGGTTTTGACTCAGCTTAACGACCGAATGTCCTTCCTGACATCAACTCTCTCCATTTATCCAGGATTAAGCTAGGTAGCAAGCTGAGATGACTTGCTCTTGCGATGACTGGATTCAAATCATCAGTATATGAGTCACTGGTAGAATGCACGTGTCAAGAAGCGACTATAACTGGTTCGATTTCACCACGGAGCGTTAGGAAGGACATCCAGCCTAACCCCTATATCCAACATGTCTGTGTCCATCTCTTTCAAATGGGGAGTGACCGTGACATAATAAGGTGCATTCAATATATAAGTGCCATACTCCCTCATACAAGGGGGTGGGTTGGTGGCTGAGTCGAAGCAAAGCCTTGACTCTTCGCAAAAGTTAAATATGATGAAGGAATTTCCAATCTCATTACATCATCGAAATTAGCCGACTTTTGCGACCCGCAAAGGGGATAGGAAGGTAATATTCTTATCACCCACCCAGGAGAAAGAATAGAAAATGGCATAATAAGAGAAAATGAGTTATGGGAGGTAGAGATAGAAAGAGAGAGAGAGACAAGAAAGTGTCGTGCAAGAGAGACATGAACTACGGGAGGCAGAGAAATTCTAGCTCCTGACTTAAAGAGAACCCACCCATCTCCATGAAAGAGAGATGAAAATGTCAAGTTAAGAAAGAATGAAATATGAAAAGACGAGAAGAGAAAAAAGAATGTAAAGTATGAGAGGAAAATGATTTCGTATATTATCTTAATGAAACTAACACATTAGCAATTCTAAATAAAAACAACAACAATATCTGCAATCTTTTAAACAATACATTTGTTTAAAATGAATAATTTTCATGGTACTGTTAATTCAAGAGCAATCACTGAAAACTGCTAATATTTCTTGATTTTATTTTCACTGTAGATCTAGGCATTACATGCCGAGTGCCAAGTGACTATGGCATGGTTACTCAAGTGCTTCTCTGTGGAGATGGGACACCGCCTGGAGTAAGGTAAGAAATGTGGCTTTTGGAGATCCTCAGGGGCCTTTTGATAGTATGTGACGGTATTGAAAAACTTAGTACTGAATACATTGATCAAGCTGATATATATATATATATATATATATATATATATATATATATATATATATATATATATATATATATATATATATATATATATATATAAAGAGAGAGAGATAGATAGAGAGAGAGAGAGAGAGAGAGAGAGAGAGAGAGAGAGAGAGAGAGAGAGAGAGAGAGAGAGAGAGAGAGAGAGAGAGTCTTCAATGTACACCACAGTGAGTGGCTTCATTCTTCTCACACTGATGTGGGAGGAAGCGAGGCTCTTGCTTTCTCTATTACTCATGATCTGGAGCAAATTATTAAACATCCTACTCGTGTTCCTGATCGTCACGAACAAGCTGCTAACATTCTTGACCTTTTTTTTACTTCTAACCCTTCTAACTACTCTTATTCCGTGCTTTCCCCTCTTGGTAAATCTGACCACTCCATGATCTCTGTCTCTTCCAATTTCGCTCCCCCACCACCAATCCCTCCTACTCAACGCCGCCTTTGGCACTTCGAGCGAACTCAATATGAAATTTGCGTAACTTTCTCTTTGACTTTCCATGGGATGACTACTGCTTTCGGTCCCGCAACCCTGATCGGGTAGCTGTAAAAGTTGCCGAGATCATGACCGCGGGAATGGAGGCGTACATCCCCTCTTCTACAAAAACTTTCTCTCCCCCTAAACCTTGGTTTGACCGTACCTGCTCCATGGCTATCCAGGCTAGGAATCAGGCTCACCGATCTTACCAAGCCTCTCCTTCCGATTTAACTCGCTCTGCTTTTATTATAGCTAGGAATCGCTGTACAGCTCAGATTCGAAGGTCTAAGGCTTCCTTTATAAGAAGGAAAGTTGATGACCTTAACTCCTCTCCCACTGACAAATGCTTCTGGTCCTTAGCCAAAAACCTCTCCAAAAACTTCTGTAACTCAAGCTTTCCCCCTCTCATTCGTTCTGATGGTTCTATAGCTTGCTCTCCCACTGACAAAGCCACTCTCTTTGGCTCTCATTTTTCTGCCAACTCTTCTATCAACGATTCCAGCGCACCTGTTCCTCAGTCTTTTCCCCTCTCTAACCCTATGCCCTCCCTTATCCTTTCTTCACGCAAAGTTCATAAGGTTCTTCGCTCACTAAAGACAAACAAGGCATCTGGTCCCGATGGTATCCCTGCAAGGTTCCTTAAGGAGTTTGCAGATGAACTGGCTCCCGTGCTTTGCCGTCTTTTTCGCCTCATTCTGTCAACCAGTATCTATCCTTCATCTTGGAAGCATGCTCTAGTTCAACCTGTTCCTAAGAAGGGTGACCGCTCTATTCCTTCTAACTACCGACCTATTGCTCTAACCTCCTCTATTGCTAAAGTTTTCGAAACTTTGCTCAATGCTCACTTCTTGAAACGCCTTGAATCTAACTCACTTATCTCCGATCACCAGTACGGCTTCCGCAAGGCAAGATCCACTGGTGATCTCCTGTCCTATCTTACTCATGTATGGTCATCTTCTCTGAGGAACTATGGGGAATCCTTTGTCGTCGCCCTTGATATCTCTATGGCTTTTGACAGAGTCTGGCACAAGACTCTGTTGGCCAAACTCCCTGCCTACGGCTTTACCCCTTCCTTCTGTTCTCTGATTTCCAATTTTCTCACTGACCGTTCTATATCTGTAGTTGTTGATGGCGCGACATCTAGCCCTTTCTCTGTGTCCAGTGGTGTTCCACAGGGCTCTGTTCTTTCACCTACTCTCTTCCTTCTCTTCATCAATGATCTTCTACAGTCCCCATCTTCCTCTCTTCTTCATGCCTTTGCTGATGATTCTACCCTTCACTTTTCCTCTGCCTTTTCTTCACAACCTTCATCTGTTACTCGTAATCAATCTCGTATCACTCTTTCTTCTACTCTTAACTCCGATTTGCAGAGAGTATCTGAATGGGGCACTCAAAATTTAGTTAAATTCAATGCCTCCAAGACACAGTTTCTGGCTATCTCTTTATCTTCTTCTCCTCCTGATGACCCTATTGTCTTCGAAACTAATGAAATTTACCCTCTTAACTCTATCAATATATTAGGAATCCATATAGCCTCTAACTTGTCATGGAGGAATCACATAATCCAAATTTCTAAATCTTCATCCAAAAAATTGGGGGTTTTGTTTCGTTTTCGTTATTACTTTTCCTCTTTGCAGTTACTTAAAATTTACAAAGGTCTTATCCGCCCCTGCTTAGAATACTGCTCACACATCTGGGGTGCTTCTTCCTTTACTTATCTTCTTGATAGGGTTGAATCTAAGGCAGTCAGACTCATTAATGATCCTTCTCTTACTTCTAACCTGGATTCTCTCTCTCTTCGCCGTAAGGTATCTTCCCTTTCGCTTTTCTATCGCTACTACTTCCATCGCTGCTCTGATGAGTTGGCGAGTTGCATCCCTCCTCCACTGCCGAGGCCGCGTAACACTCGCCAAGCGGCCTCATCTCACAGGTACTGTGTGGAGATTTGTAGCTCGCGGATTGGTCGGTGCAGCGACTGCTTCTTCCCATCTACCTCCAGATTCTGGAACTCTCTTCCTCCTTCTGTCTTTCCTAATTCTTATGACCTTTCATCCTTCAAAAAGCAGATCTGTCGTCATCTCAGAGCCTAGTCCTCCATATCTCTGGGTCCTCTTAACTTTGACTGTTTTTTCTGTCTGTCGTTTTCCTTTGTGTGACATTACCTCATCTCTGCCTTGCCCTTAACTTTTTCTTTTCCTTCGTCTTGGTATTTTCTCGTGCCCGGGCCTTTGTTGATGAGGGCAGTTTCTGCCTATCCCGGTGTCACACTTAAAAAAAAAAAAAAATGAGACGCAATGACATGTAGCTGACTTTGTTATTTAT
>JAXCGZ010022764.1:17500-20000 GCA_037179515.1 Halocaridina rubra | reverse complement strand
ACTGTATAGCTAAATTCAAATTTATTTTTATTAGCTGTTACTAATTGTGCCTTTAGTCTGAGTCATCGAACAGATTTTAGAAACTAGAAAATATTATTTATTAAAGTAACCCATACAAGCATACTTATGATCACCCCCATAGGGGGGGGGGGTGAATATAATTCAGTCGATTCTTTTTCTATTAATAAAAACTTTACACCAGAATAATAATGATAAAGAAAAAGTAAAATTCAACAATATCAGTGTGAAGAGTCAGGGTGAAACAGACACGGATGCCCATAGAGGAAGGGGAAGACGGTCTCGTGGGTATGTCCCAGCCAGGTCTCAGGCCACAAGACCATTCTTAAATTATAATAACGTCAGGCCTTCATAATCTCCAAGATTAGCTGTAGATATTAATCCTACATATATACTACGGTCGAGATTCCCTCATAAACAACAAAAACTAATTTACTCCAATTTGCTCTTAGATCCTTGGGGATAAATGCCCCCCCCCCCTCTACCACACTACTTAGGTCATCCACAGAGTAAGGTCCGATAGCTGTAGGTGGTTCACTCTCATGGCTAATCTGACATTGGATCATGAAGCCCTTCAGGACTCATCAAGGATTAACATACCACTGGCAGGAGATGGCAGAAGATCTCACTTTTCATGGGTTCAAACTCACGTTTGTCGCTTCTCGACTGGCATGCTCTACCAATGAGCTACCGCGGCTCTAAGTCCTACTCGGGAAAGTAACTAAAAACACAGACACCAACAAGTTCACTACATTGAAAACGTAACCAGGTGGTCACGTACGTCGTGACCTAGATGTCAAGAAAGCTTGTTTTCTGTATTAACAACGCATGTTATATACAAATGAAGTTTAGTATTTTTCAGAGTGAATTAATTTTATAATACAAGAAGAAGAAGAAGAAGAAGAAGAAGAAGAAGAAGAAGAAGAAGAAGAAGAAGAAGAAGAAGAAGAAGAAGAAGAAGAAGAAGAAGAAGAAGAAGAAGAAGAAGAAGAAGACGAAGACGAAGACGAAGACGAAGACGAAGAAGAAGAAGAAGAAGAAGAAGAAGAAGAAGAAGAAGAAGAAGAAGAAGAAGAAGAAGAAGAAGAAGAAGAAGAAGAAGAAGAACAACAACAACAACAACAACAACAACAACAACAACAACAACAACAACAACAACAACAATATTTATAATAATAATAATAACTATAATAATAATAATAATAATAATAATAATAATAATAATAATAATAATAATAGCTACTGTTTTTGATTTATCTAAACCAATATTTTAACGTATTAGAAAACTATTCTTAGCAAGACTGGTGAGTGACAAACTAAAAAATTAAGTTACCGTTATATTTATTTTCGTTTTCTTTGATAAACTTCATCTGAGACAAAGAAAACGTAAATTTCAATCTCCTCTCTCTCTCTCTCTCTCTCTCTCTCTCTCTCTCTCTCTCTCTCTCTCTCTCTCTCTCTCTCTCTCTCTCTCTCCTCTCTCTCTCTCTCTCTCTCTCTCTCAGTGGTTAAAGCACTCGATCCGGGAAGCAACCCGTGATCGAACTCACAAAGAGAGCTGGGAAAAGCATCCAGCATTTATTCCCCAGCTCCAACCTGTCTGATAACACTCCTCAAAAAGGGGAATAATAGTGGCACCAAAAACGGCAAATAACATCTATCTTCCGACTATCTCTATCTATCTATCTATCTAAACGCAATAATACATACAGCATGCATCGGAAAATCTACATATATATGGTAAAATATCAATGTTAACATAAAAAGCAAGCTCTCTGTGATCACAGTGTCCCCTGTGCCAGGTAAGCATTGACATCAAAAGCCAGACCGAGGGAATAACTTCGGCTCGAACTGAAAATTTATAGCCAACTCGATCCGCAAAACCGCTAGAAAACGAAGCATTTCTCTTGCTATTTTGGCCATAAATACACAAGCCCCAGAGTCGTATAAACACATAAATGGGTTTGCGTTTGCCCATTTATCTAGAGTATTCCCCCAGTTTGGCGTCAACAAATGCTTTTGATATTTTCAGTGTACATATGTTTACATATTTTGGCGAAAGTGGAGTGATGTGAGTCGTATATTTGTGTGTATATATATATATATATATATATATATATATATATATATATATATATATATATATATATATATATATATATATATAAATATATATAAATATATATATATATATATATATATATATATATATATATATATATATATATATATATATATATATATATATATATATATATATATATATATATATATGTATGTATGTATGTATATATATAAATATATATATATATATAAATATATATATATATATATATATATATATATATATATATATATATATATATATATATATATATATATATATATATATATATATATATATATATATATATATATATATATATATATACTGCTAACTCAATCAATAGTTTTAAGGACAAGTATGATAAGTACCACTAAG
>JAXCGZ010022764.1:0-12500 GCA_037179515.1 Halocaridina rubra | reverse complement strand
TAATAGGCCTTTCTTCGAGTTCTTTTCTTTCTAACTCTTGTTATATGTCTTCTTTCCATATTTTTTTACGTTTTCTTTAAGTATACTATTTGCCCTATATTTACTCTGAATTATCTCTAACTTCTCTTCCATATTTTGTGTGTATGTGTGTTAGAGAGAGAGAGAGAGAGAGAGAGAGAGAGAGAGAGAGAGAGAGAGAGAGAGAGAGAGAGAGAGAGAGAGAGGAGAGAGAGAGAGAGAGAGAGAGAGAGAGAGAGAGAGAGAGAGAGTATTCCAGACTATAGAAGGAAAAAGTTTTCCCAATAATGTCTATCTTTCTCTCTAAAGGGCGTGACAGATGCTATTAAAAGTTATAAGAAATGTCACCAGATTTCAGAACCCTTCTACGGGGAAACTTATTTTCTCTCTCTCATTTCTTTTCAAAATGTTTTTGAATATTGACACTCATTTTCTGAGCTGAACTTTGAAAATATCTTCTTTACAATTCCTCTATTTACATGTAAAATTTGGCATTTATTTTTTTTTCTTATATTTAACGTTAAGTTTAATATATACTGTTCTTGTATATTTCTAATTTCACATTAAATCTGATATATGTATCAATATATTCTCATATAATGTCATTGTAATTTTTCTAATTTCACGTTAAATTTGTTATTACTTTAATATACCCTTCTATTTTACCTACAATTTGATATTTATATAAGTATTCTGCTATGTTCACGATATATTTGGTATCAATATTCATTGTATTCATATGATTTACTGTCCCAAAAAGGATACAAGCCCACTACAAAGTGACAAATCCATCACTACTCACTGGACATTATTGTTTGCGCCAATTCTTCCGGTTTTACGTCACGGATTCCCCAAGGGCTAGGACGGTTGCCTTCTTGCGAAGGACTTGTTTTGGCAGATGTAATCGTTTCCCTGAGTGCATGCCCTTGCTAACCTCAGACCGTGACGGGGCGCGAACTCTCGACCTGACGCCTCAGAGTCGCGGACGCTACCGCTTGAGCCACGGTGACTACTATTGTCTGCGCCAATAAGGGTACTATAAGAAGTAGAGAAGTTCTCTGCTGACCCACAGCAAGTTATATTCTAATACAAGTCTCTTGCATTGTTAACTGGTATTTTCTCTTATTCCTGGTCAAAAGTCTATCATTTAATACTACCATTGGTATTTTTTCTTATACTACAACTTTTTCAATAATAATAATAATCATAATAATAATAATAATAATAATAATAATAATAATAATAATAAAAATAATAATAATATTAATAACGTTCCGGTTATACTACTACTACTACTACTACTACTACTACTACTACTACTACTACTACTACTACTACTACTAATAATAATAATAATAATAATAATAATAATAAAAATAATAATAATATTAATAACGTCCCGGTTATACTACTACTACTACTACTACTACTACTACTACTACTACTACTACTACTACTACTAATACTACTACTAATAATAATAATAATAATAACAATAATAATAATAATAATAATAATAATAATAATCAGAGTGATCGGAGGAAATAAAAAGGAAAATAACACATGTAATTCTTCTTCACTTTTCAATCACATAGGTTGTTACTAACACACGCACACACACAAACACACATACAGACAATCTAATATTTCTGAATAACGAAATTGCAGTTTCTTCCAAAACATCAATTTCTATACAATATTTATACATTCATTTTTCATTCTATTTTTTCTTTTTCTTTATATAAAAGCATAACTTGAGAGTTTAATATATTCTTTTTTAATTTTATTTCAGAAAAAAAGTGTTAAAGATAGATATAAAATATATTTAAACGTTTTCAGGGAAAGGAAAGCCATCAGTGTGTGTGTGTGTGTGTGTGTGTGTGTGTGTGTGTGTGTGTGTGTGTGTGTGTGTGTGTGAGAGAGAGAGAGAGAGAGAGAGAGAGAGAGAGAGAGAGAGAGAGAGAGAGAGAGAGAGAGAGAGAGAGAGAGAGAGAGAGAGAGAGAGAGAGAGAGAGATTTTCTGGATTAGTTACATTTGATCTGTGAATCCAAAGGACCCCAGTTCGAGTGTGCCTTGAACCTTGTTGAGTGGTGAAATATTTTCCATAATCATGTCGAGAATGGGGAAAGGATAACAGTGGTGTCTGTCACCTCTTAACTTTGCCAAATCAAGAATTAAATGGATCAATATTGCTTGAGTCATTATTGCTTGTAAAGGAGTGGAATCAAGGATGTTTTAAGGGTATTCATATATTCATGGCAAGTCACCTAACCTAACTTTACCTTGCCTACCTAACCTAATCCAACCTAACCTAACAATTTACGGTGGACATTAAACGAGCTTCAGAGGACGCTAAATGTGCGGCCCAGGACATCAGGTGAACGCCTTTGGACGCTATGACAGTGTCCAAGGACGTTATGTGAGCAAAAGAGGAATCTGAGAGAGCACCTGTGGACGTTAAGAGAACTTTCGGGGACGTTCAGAGAGCTCCGGCAGATAGTAAGTGTGCTCTCGAAGATGTTAGGTAAGCTGCCAAGAATGTTAAGTGTGCTCTCAAGAATGCTAAGTGAGCTCCTAAGCATGATAAACGAGTACCCGCGGATGTTAAGAAAGCGACCGAGGTCGTTATGCGAGCACCCGCTGACGTAAAAAAAAAAACTACTCCTTAGAATATTTATATTTCACAACTTAACAAAAAGTTATTTTTTTGCTATATTGCTTGTTTACGTCTCACAACACAAACACAACCAAGACACAGGATACAGAAATGTAATTTAATTGAGAAATATGAAGAAAATGCATATGGTCGCATTCACTCATAAACTCTCCCCAGATGTTTAATTAAGAAAAGCTATAGAGCGCAGTCTGGTTTAAACTGGTTGAAATTCTTTCATTACGACAGGCTAATGGCTTGGGGATTAAGACTATGAGTTCAGATGTTTCTATTAAGCCAAAGTGTGCATTAAGAAAACATGTTTCACACACATATACACGCACATGCACACGCACACAGACACACACATACTGGGTGGTACATATCCTTTTGTTATAGTGGTATAAAGACAGTGAGTAATATTACAGAAAAAATATTTAACATTAAAGATTGCTGAAGCATCTTGCGCAACCTGTCTGCAACCTTGAAAAGCTTGATCGGAGCAGCGACACGGTGAGATCATTGATGAACTCAAGATCCACCAACGCATCTTGCAGATGTCTCACAAGCTTGTCTTTTGACTAACAGTCGATGTCTCGTTCTTTGATCATCTCAGACTCCACTCTGTCATTTAGGATAACTCCAATGTCTACGTCAAAGTTTGCTGGCGATCCAACTCCAGGTAAAGGAGGTAGCTCCAATATCCATCCCCTCAAGGTAGGTATTTATACATTAGCCTATCAACATGAACAGCTTCACTGTCTCCAACTTTAAAATGCTGTGGGGGCAAGCCAATCAGATAACTTTATCACAACGAAGAACTAGGCTAGAGAATAATAATGTACAATGCATGGTTTTCTTCCTAGCACTAGCTAAAGGTTATTTACCACCCTGCATATATATATATATATATATATATATATATATATATATATATATATATATATATATATATATATATATTATATATATATATATATATATATTATATATATATATATATATATATATATATATATATATATATATATATATATATATATATATATATATATGAATTCTTCTTTAGCAATATTTCACAAAACTTCCACGTTGTACTTCAAGAAAATATACCAGTGAGCGCTGCTCATAAAGGCGAAATTATTTTTGAAATGAATTGTAAAAGGAAAGGATACACACTACTGTTCTGGTAATACTGTTCACTATTATGGTATTGAAGACCAATCTCTTCATATTACAGTGATTATTTCTGAAAGGAAACAACACTACTGTTCTGGTAACACTGCCTCCCAAGACGCCTCTTTGCAGAAAGGAGGTTTATGCGAATGTTAGTGAATATATTCCAATAGTGGAAAAAAATCTATTTAATTTAGCAAAACGAGGAGACAATAGGGGAAATATGTTACCTCTTGGATATTATATCGCAGTCAGTCTTGGGAAATGACGCTGCAACAATAGCTAGTGTGTGTGTTTGCGTGCGCGTGCGCGTTTATAAGTAGGTGCGCGTGCGTGCGGGTTGTGTGTGCGTAAGAGAGAGAGAGAGAGAGAGAGAGAGAGAGAGAGAGAGAGAGAGAGAGAGAGAGAGAGAGGTCATAAGCATGGGCTTCTTAAACGTAGTAGTAGCAGTGACAGTACTGCAGTTGTTGTTGTTGTTCCGGTTTTACGTCATGGACTCCCTTTTCTACCAAGGGCTAGGACGGTTGCCTTCTTGAGAAGGACTTGTTTTGGCAGATGTAATCGTTACCCTGAGTGCATGCCCTTGCTAACCTCAGACCGTGACGGGGCGCATTAGCCATTATATTGGGGGAGAAGGGGAAGTGACAGAGGTAATTAGAGGGGGAGGGGAGAGTGGAATAGATACACATTTATCGGCATCTTTCTCCACGTTTGCAAGAAGACGGTCTTTCGCAATAACTTCTTGAGGACTAAAGTTATATATGGTTCAGAGTTTTATGGCTGAATCCCTATCCTGACACCAACCCTCTCCACTGATCCGGACTACGGACCGGAACTGAATTGAGCTGCCTTGCTCCCCCCTAAATTGCTATTACATAGAGACAAAGAAATACAAAATATGAAATAAACAGACATGCAAAAACAGAAAAAAGGAAGCAACAAACAAACAAAATGTAAATAAAATGGGAAGGAGACAAACAAAAACCGAAATTGCAAGCAAATACACACTCACTGTGCAACTGCTATGTGTGTGTGTGTGTGTGTGTGTGTGTGTTCGCGAGTGTGTGTGTGAATATAAGGCTATTAAGCATTTTAGGGGACAAAAGAGGGAACGGGCAATAAAAGCGATAAAATATAAAAATGAAAGATATATAGGGAAGCAATAAAGAGTAAAAGAGAAGGGAAGAGACTGCTAAAATTTATTCACACACACACACACACACACACACACACACACACACACACACACACACACACACACACACACACACACACACACACACACACACACGCCCGCTTTTAACGAAAAAGCAGATGAATCCTCTCTAAACTCCTGCCAACCCCCTCTACCAAACAGGAAGAATGAATATCAGTCTCCTACTCCTTATCCCTTTTAATCGTTTCCAACCACATGGGGGAAATAAAAAATGAGGATTTTTTCCTCTCCAGCCACTTGGGATATCGCTTTCAGTCTCCTGCTACGACCAACCAATAATATTACGTGCGATATATGCTTACACTGGGATAAAAACAAGTTTGTTCTCCTACTCCCTATCTTACGGAAGAGGATTCTAAAAGCGATAAGATACTAGGCAATCATTTCGTTTTGATTATATTCATTCCTTTACAAAAAGCCACATAATTTTGTTTTGCTTGTGGCTACCCTCTTAGAGTGAAAATATAAAGTCTTACAAAATAATATATAAACAAATAAACAAACAAATGAGTAAATAAATAAAGGAATATATGAATAAATATATAAATAAAGTTTCAAAATGCAAAAATATTCAAAATAATACCCTTTACGTCAAGGATGTTTTTGCTTGCTAAATAGAGTAAAATAATACTTCGCTTGCGAGAGAGAGAGTGTCGTATGACTTCCGGAGCGGAAACGGTTGGTCGAGGGCACGGATATTTTATTACAATGTTTGTAGAAAGTGCCAAGGAAATATATGACCGGAACCGTGAGACTTATGGGCCTGGCATCGAGAAGGGCGAGAAAGGACAGGAAGCTAGCCATTTCCTAAACCGCAACACATATAAACAGGTGTTTCGTACGCAGGTCCACGCCCAGGAGAAGATGCCCAATAACCCCTCCCCGGAAGTAGGAGGGATTCCACTTTGAACCTGGCGCTGATTTGCTAGGATTAGATCTGACTGATTTCATTGGAGAATTGGATGTTAAGCCACGCCCTGCCCCTGGGGGTATTTAAAGAGCCACCCAGGGCAGGGACAGTTAGTTAGATATTGCCAGGGGCACGAATAGATCATAGACTGTGATAGTCATAGGGTGGGGGCCATTGGGCCATTGGGCCATTGGGCATTTGAGGCGTCGAAGTTGTGTTGTACTCTAGAATAAATATAAGTAAAGGATTCACTGCGTGTCCATTCTTACCTCGTACCCTTCAGGCACTAGCATTTATTAACTTGTGACCACGCTACCAAAATAATTAAAGTAACTATAAACGTAGGAGAGAAAACCCATGCGTCAGTGGTGGCTTGCGGCGGAATAGCCAAAAGCCATGCGTCAGTGGTGGCGTACGCTGGGATAAAAGAAACTCATACGTCAGTGGTGGCAGGGATGTCGTATGACTTCCGGAGCGGAAACGGTTGGTCGAGGGCACGGATATTTTATTACAATGTTTGTAGAAAGTGCCAAGGAAATATATGACCGGAACCGTGAGACTTATGGGCCTGGCATCGAGAAGGGCGAGAAAGGACAGGAAGCTAGCCATTTCCTAAACCGCAACACATATAAACAGGTGTTTCGTACGCAGGTCCACGCCCAGGAGAAGATGCCCAATAACCCCTCCCCGGAAGTAGGAGGGATTCCACTTTGAACCTGGCGCTGATTTGCTAGGATTAGATCTGACTGATTTCATTGGAGAATTGGATGTTAAGCCACGCCCTGCCCCTGGGGGTATTTAAAGAGCCACCCAGGGCAGGGACAGTTAGTTAGATATTGCCAGGGGCACGAATAGATCATAGACTGTGATAGTCATAGGGTGGGGGCCATTGGGCCATTGGGCCATTGGGCATTTGAGGCGTCGAAGTTGTGTTGTACTCTAGAATAAATATAAGTAAAGGATTCACTGCGTGTCCATTCTTACCTCGTACCCTTCAGGCACTAGCATTTATTAACTTGTGACCACGCTACCAAAATAATTAAAGTAACTATAAACGTAGGAGAGAAAACCCATGCGTCAGTGGTGGCTTGCGGCGGAATAGCCAAAAGCCATGCGTCAGTGGTGGCGTACGCTGGGATAAAAGAAACTCATACGTCAAGAGAGAGAGAGAGAGAGAGAGAGAGAGAGAGAGAGAGAGAGAGAGAGAGAGAGAGAGAGAGAGAGAGAGAGAGAGAGAATATACTGACTTACCTTATAGTTACATATCACGCCAGTTTCTATCCTTTCCATCTGAAAAAACAACAAAACATTAATAAAATGTCAAAATACTGTTAATGGTTGGAAATAATATAAAGTAGAAGGAATTATAAAGAAAATGTTGCAAAACTACATAAAACCCAGTTTTTTTTAATTGAAATAATATTACAGAATTTACGATATAATTAAGTAAAAACATCATATTGTCATTCTGGAAATAATCTCTCTCTCTCTCTCTCTCTCTCTCTCTCTCTCTCCTCTCTCTCTCTCTCTCTCTCTCTCTCTCTCTCTCTCCTCTCTCTCTCTCTCTCTCTCTAAGTATAAAATTTTTATGTATATACATGCACTTCTGTATGTTTGTATACATGAATGTATGTATGTATGTATGTACGTACGCCTCTTCCTAGTTCAGAGGATCATTGGCAGGCTAACACAGTGTGAGCTTGCGAAGCATTATTTTGTCAGAAGCTCTTATCAAAGAGGAGAGTGTGTATATCAATGTATATGGATATGCATGAGTATATTCATATATACATTCGTGTGTGTGTGTGTGTGTGTGTGTATGTATGTAGATAGATAGATAAGATAGATAGATAGATAGATATATAAATATATATATATATATCAGTCTATATGCATATGCATGAGTATATACATACATCATATATATATATATATATATATATATATATATATATATATATATATATATATACCCCCTGAGGGAGGGGGCTATAATACTTCCTCCGTGTTACCCTGCGTGTCGAAAAAGTCGACTAAATGGGGCGGAGCGAGGGGACTGGGAATCCCCTTCTCTGTATTTTCTCCCAAAGAGTCAAGAGTATTTTGCCTTGACTCAGCCACCCCCCTTATAAGGGAAAATGGCTCGCGTGTGTGTGTATATATATATATATATATATATATATATATATATATATATATATATATATATATGTGTGTATATATATATATATATATACATATATATATATATATATATATATATATATATATATATATATATATATATATATATATATATATATATATATATATATATATATATATATATATATAAACACTCGCCCTATCTTCCTCGCATCTATCTATCTATTTATCTCTCCTTCCTTCTATCTATCACTGGGGTGGTGAAAGATTAATGGAAGTGAATCCGTAATCTGATAAAGCCGTTCTGCTTCATTAATCAGTATGAGGAAATAATAATACATTAAGATTAAAGATTAATTTCAACGAAGATTAAATGTTTTTCAACGCTCATGAAAATGTGTGCATGTGCGTGAATGTGCGTACATCGACTAAGGTAATGACATTTTCATACGATTTTTTTTTATTTTAAAGTTAACTTTACATACGTTCACACACACACACACACACACACACACACACACACACACACACACACACACACACACACACACCACACACACACACACACAACACACACACATATACATTCTCTTCTCTCTCTCTCTCTCTCTCTCTCTCTCTCTCTCTCTCTCTCTCTCTCTCTCTCTCTCTCTCTCTCTCCTCTCTCTCTCTCTCTGCATATCTCATATTAACCCGAGAACATCTCAGAAATAAGTTGCGAAATCAAAATTCGTCGAACAAGCGAGAGTTCAAAATTTATTCAGACCATGAATTAATTGAAACGAAAACGTTTAAAATAATGTACCAGATGGCTAAAAAAGATGGAAACATCTGACAATCAGCCAAATCGATCAAAGGTTGTGGCCCTGAAGCTGTAGACATATTCAAAGAGATTAGAAAAATGTTTGATAATGGAAGGAAATGCGAGTAGAAAAATAAGAAAATATGATTTGACGCTACTAAGTGACATTAATTATTCACAAACCTGTGGTAGTTGAGGAACAGAGGAAGTTATATACCTCCTGTTGAAAGGAAAATGTCAGCATAGGCTATAATAATGTTGAAGAACTTGGGTTGACCATGCTATTGTCATAGGCTACATTTCTGGTGAAGAAACAGGTCAGAGGCCCGATTTCTTAAACAGTGTAAATCTAGGGTACCATATTGTTAGTTAGCTAGACACACACAAATGGATTTCATAAACGCATCTGACGGGGTTCTGTGTATGGCTAGGATCCCTTATGGGATCCTAGCCATACACAGAACCGCGTCAGATGCGTTTATGAAATCCATTTGTGTGTGTCTAGGTAACTAACAATATGGTATCCTAGATTTACACTGTTTAAGAAATCGGGCCAAAGTCCCTCTGAACAAAAACAGGCTAAAGCCCTAATGGTTAAACACTCTGAGATAGGCTAAAATGACGCTGAAGAAACCAACTAAGGAGAAGGAGGCTAAACTCCAGCTAAAAAAAACAAGCAAAGCCCTGTCCTAAGGACAAGTTAAATTCAAGCACCGAAAATAAAAATCAAATAACCTTTAAGGAAATCTTTTATATTTATATATATCTTCATGAAGATTAATGACATAAAACATCCCGAAAAAAATCTGTCAATACAGACAAAAATTCCTGCTAAAAAATGACTTAAAATAGACAAAAACCATTCATAAGAAATAGGCAAAATTCCTTCTGTAGAAATAAGCTAAATTAGGGAAAAACTATAAAGAAGAAATAGGCTAAACTCCTGCTGAAGAAATTAGCAAACAAGCTAGCACACCATGTTTAAGAAATAGGCTAAACTCCTGCTGAAGAGAGCTGAAGAAAATGGCTTACCTCCTGCTTAGAAACTAGGCAAAACACCTACTCAGGAAACATACAAACTCAAGCCCTGAAATCAACAAGCACTACAACCTTAATTATAAAATAGATTCCTAACTTAAGAGAATATTTTCATTTATAATTTCTAAACTCCTGCTGAAGAAACAAGCTAAATCCCTACTCAAAGAACAAGATAACCCCAAGCCTTGAAACCAAGATGTTTACCCTTAAAGGAAATATAGGGGTGGTCTAACCCTAAGAATATCTTCATTAAGGTTAATGAGACCAATCCTGTGGTAGAGGGATTTTTTTGGATTTATTTTGTACTTCCTAGAAAGGCAAACTCAATTAGCGCGGGAGAACTGAGAGAGTGAGACTCCTCTTTCTACTACTGCTCCCATCAACAATTCTGCTGAGCCACTTCTTAATAGCAGCTTTATTAGCTTTAGGCAAGCCAGATGTGATTACCTAATTGTGATTACCTAATTGTGTTTACGGAAAGAGCCCAAAGCTCGTATCTTCCCGTCTCCTGATCGGTTCCATTTTAGACTTAGTGATACTTATCATACCTGTCCTTAAAACTATGGATTGAGGTAGCATTAACTACCTCCTCGCTTAGCGAATTCCAATTATCAACTACTCTTACACTGAAAAAGTATTTCCTTACATCTTGCAAACAAGTTTTCTTCCGAAGCTTCAAACTATGACCTCTAGTTCTAGAGCCAGCCATATCGAAATATCGATCCCTATCCACTCTATCATAACCATGAAGGAATTTAAAGACTGTCACCATATCCCCCCTTACTCTTCTAGCTTCGAGTGATGGCAAGTCTAATTCCCTCAGCTCTCATCATAACCGAGATTGCGTATGTGTGTGTGTGTGTGTGTGTGTGTGTGTGTGTGTGTGTGTGTGTGTGTGTGTTTTCAATCTTGTATGTTGGTGTGTGTTTATGCGGCTTCTTCAACTCAGGTCAAGGATGGTTTTCTTTATTCGTGCGCGAGTGTGTGTATTATTCAGGAGCCTATTTACAAATGGATGTGCACGTTTGTCTACATAACGATAATAGGAAAGTGTGTCTTGGGTGAGTGTTTGCTTACACAAGCATGTGTTTATTTTCTCAGAATATATAGCCATCTTTATTACTATGTATATATGTATGTATGTATGTATGTATGTATGTATGTATGTATGCATGTATGTATGTATGTATGTATGTATGTATGTATGTATGTGATATCTGTTTTACGTCAAAGACTCCCTTTCTACTAAGGGCTAGGACGGTGCATGTATGTATGTATGTACGTGGAATTCACCCTTTGAGTGTCATAAATCTATCACAAAGCACAATTCAATTTTGCATATTTCACATAGATCAAGTTTTTTATTTTTTCATTTATCCCCAAGTGCCACCTTTTGTCCTAACAGTCGTTAAAGGGGATCATGGGGCGAAGAGAAAACAGATAAAAAGATAAATGGAGGTCGGATAACAGTATCAATGGACGTCCATTTTCTTGATATGGGGAGCGATAAGACCAACCGACCCCCCCCCCCCATTCACGCACTGACTAGAAATAACGCAATACTTTTCCGTCTTTATTTTTAATTCAAGCTTGGCTCGAGGTAGCAGCATGAAGTAACTAATAATGTGTTTTATAGAATTCGTAAATCGGTCTTGGTTAAATTTTTTTTTATGTATTTATTTCTTTATTAATATATATGCAATATTATTTATCCAAACTCCCTGCCTATGGCTTTACCCGTTCTCTCTGTTCTCTGATTTCCAGTTTTCTTTCTGACCGTTTTATATCTGTAGTTGTAGACGCGGTAACATCTAGCCCATTCCCTGTTACCAGTGGTGTTCCACAAGGCTCTGTTCTTTCACCTACTCTGTTCCTAAAACAACTCATGAAAAAAAAATATTAAACTCAAGCATCTGATGGCGAATTCATTGGAATTGGTGTTTGCCAGTGGCTACTGTACCCTTTTCTGCCTCTCGTAGAGGTTCTGGCAAGGAAGCACTGTACAAGTTATCTTCCTAGGTGGGGAGTTGAGCTCGGGATCTTTCAGGGAGTAGCCCCACACTCTCCCACTGTAATCGCTAGACCTCCTGAGTCGACAAGGGTAAAAAGAGAGATATAGATATAGAGATACTTTTTTTTTTTATCAATATGATACCAGGATAGTAGAAAAATAATTAAATAAATCTGCCCTCATCGGGACTGGGCATGAGGAAAAAAAGAAAAGTGAAGAGAAACAGAAATGGCAAGTGTTGTGACTTGTCAGATGTGAAGGGGAAGTAGGAGATGTGTAACGGATATTCAATAATATTCGGTGTTGATGTAGGAGAGAAAAAGAACCGTAACTGAAGGAAGACTTAACATCGGACTGTCCTAGACAGTCCTATTTATGTCCAAAAGATCTTTCACAACAACAGATAGTTAGATGGAAAAACAGATAGATAGAGCTAGTCAAGTTTATCGCTCGGCTTGTTGAGGTGATAGGGGTATACATACATACATACATACAAACATACATACACTAACACAAACACACACACATAT
>JAXCGZ010022763.1:135000-139074 GCA_037179515.1 Halocaridina rubra | reverse complement strand
AAGCCACGAGTGAGGTTGGGGAATCTGTAATATGAACATAGTGGCATTCAGTTAGAATGCGTTCATTCCTAAGTATAGCAGATATAAGCTATAAGGTTGGGTTCCTTTTAACCTTCTGTGGTGTAGTGGTAGCGCCTTGACTTAGTAATCATAAGTCCTAGGTTCGAGTCCCGGTCGGGGTAAAAAATGATTCATGTTTTCACATATGTAATGTGCTTATTTGATAATTTCATGGCCCGAATGAGATTGGGAATTGAATTAAATGCTAAAATGAAGCCACGAGTGAGGTTGGGGAATCTGTAATATGAACATAGTGGCATTCAGTTAGAATGCGTTCATTCCTAAGTATAGCAGATATAAGCTATAAGGTTGGGTTCCTTTTAACCTTCTGTGGTGTAGTGGTAGCGCCTTGACTTAGTAATCATAAGTCCTAGGTTCGAGTCCCGGTCGGGGTAAAAAATGATTCATGTTTTCACATATGTAATGTGCTTATTTGATAATTTCATGGCCCGAATGAGATTGGGAATTGAATTAAATGCTAAAATGAAGCCACGAGTGAGGTTGGGGAATCTGTAATATGAACATAGTGGCATTCAGTTAGAATGCGTTCATTCCTAAGTATAGCAGATATAAGCTATAAGGTTGGGTTCCTTTTAACCTTCTGTGGTGTAGTGGTAGCGCTTTGACTTAGTAATCATAACTCCTAGGTTCGAGTCCCGGTCGGGGTAAAAAAAAAAAATGATTCATGTATATATATATATATATATATATATATATATATATATATATATATATATATATATATATATATATATATATATATATATATATATATATATATGTATATATATATTTATGTGTATTTATATATGTATATATATATATATATATATTTATATATATATATATATATATATATATATATATATATATATATATATATATATATATATATATATATATATATATATATATATATATATATATTTATATATATATATATATATATATATATATATATATATATATATATATATATATATATATATATATATATATATATATACATATACATATACATATACATATGCATATGCATATACATATATATATATATATATATATATATATATATATATATATATATATATATATATATATATATATATATATATATATATATATATATATATATATATATATATATATATATATATATATATATATCAAAGGCTAAAAGATTATTTATTAATATGACAGGCTTCATAGTTAAAGGGAATTTAAAAATTATGATCTTGCCTAAGACTTTCCTGTTTAAAAGACAGGGAAGAATTAGTGTTTTGTTTTTTTGGATTCATTGTCAAGAGGAGTTTGGAAAGTGGAAGATCAACTCAGTGGCTCAAGACTCAAAGAGACTTGCAATATTTTGTTTTGGCCTTTGATTTCGTGTTCAAATGCATCCTGGAAATTAAGTATTTATCGTTGGTTCCTGTTCAAAACATCAAGTTTCTATTTTTAAATTAAGAGTTTTCTTATTTATTCAACTGTCAATGCAAGTTGGAAACTTAAGTGTTTAAGTAGGTGGATCAGCAGTTAAACAATGTTTGGTCACATAAATTGGCATATCAGGTATTTGTTACTATTTCCTTTGGCTAAAGGAGCTTGTAACTAGAGGTCTTGTTTCTGTTTTAAGTGTCAAAGACACTATTGAAATGAATATGTGTGTCAATGATTTTGAAGTTGAAATCTTGTTTCTCGAGGATGCTGTAATGCTGTCAAGGAGAAGAGACATATTTTATTATTATTATTTATTACTATTATTATTATTATTATTATTATTATTATTATTATTATTATTATTATTATTATTATTATTATTATTATTATTATTATTATTATTATTATTATTATTATTATTATTATTATTATTATTATCATTATTATTATTATTATTATTATTATTATCATCATTACTCTTATTATTATTATTATTATTATTATTATTAGTGTGCCCTGTGGTGGCGGGCACAGCATCAAAGATTTGCCCCAACGTATTCCCTGCGTGTTGTAAGAAGCGACTAAAAGTGGACGGGGTGGGGGGACTAGGAATCCCCTCCTTGTATTAACCTCCTGCGAGATGTCAAAGAAGAAGGGGAGTAGAGGGGAGAATAACTACTCCCCAAACTCTAGTTTTGGGGTGTCTAAATGTGCGTGGTTGTAGTACGATAGAGGGCAAAAGATGTGAGATCGGATATATGTTTAGTAAGAGGAGGATAGATGTATTGGCATTGTGTAACACGAAGATGAAAGGAGAATGAGAAGTGGCATTTGGTGATGTGACGGGTAGGGTGTCTGGTGTTGAAAGTGGGAAAGCGAGAGATGGTGTGGCATTATTGCTGAGTGAATGAAGGGTAAATAAGGTAGTTGAATGGAAAGAAGTGTCATCTAGGCTGATGTGGGTTGGGGCTAGGATAAGTAGGGAATGTTGGGCTTTTGTTAGTGCATATGGGCCAGGATGTGAGAGAAGTGAGGAAGAGCGGGATGAATTCTGGAATGAATTAACTAGGTGTGTGGATGGTCTGAGTAGAAGGAATTATGTAGTTGTGTTGGGTGACTTGAACGCCAGAGTGGGTGATGGAGAGGTAGAAGGTGTTGTAGGAAAGAATAGGGTACCAGGTGGGGATGAAAGTGGCGAGAGACTGTTATATATGTGTGTGGAGCAAGAGTTGGTGATTGGTAATAGTTTTTTCAAGAAGTTAATAAATAAGTATACATGGATGAGAGTGGCAAATGAGAGAGTGAAAGAAAGAGCATTGATGGATTATGTGTTGGTAGCAAAGAGCATGATTGGTAGAGTGAAAGATGTGCATGCACTTAGGGGTGTGGCTGCTGGGATGTCTTATCATATTTTGGTTGAAGCAAAAGTGGTAGTAGCAAAAGAGTGAGGAAATAGAGTGGGGGATGTAGAAGGGAAATAGTTAAGGTGGAAGAGTTGAAAAAGCCAATGAAGAGACAGGAATATCAGGACAGGTTGAGAGTGGCATATGACAGAGTGAAAGAAATAGAAGTTTGGGAGTTAGAGGAGGAATGGGGGTTGATGAAAGAAGATTTTGTGGGACATGCAAGTGATGTGTGTGGAAAGAGGTATGTTGGAGGTGGCATGAGGAGGGGCAGCGAGTGGTGGAATGAAGGGGTGAAAATGAAGGTGGAAGAGAAAAAGAGGGCTTTTGAGGAATGGCTGCAGTGTAAAAGTAGGGAGAAATATGACAGATATAGGGAGAAAAATGCGGAAACCAAGCGGAAGATAGAGGAAGAGAAGAGGTTGGGAAATGTTTGGTGGGGACAGGATTTTGGAAGGTCTTATGAAGAGAATAAAAAGAAGTTTTGGAAAGAAGTGAAGAGAGTAAGGAAGGGTGGATCGAGGATGGAAGAGACAGTGAAAGATGTGAATGGACAGATGTTAAGAGGGAACGATGCAAGGAAAAGATGGCCAGAATATATTGAGTGCTTGCTGAATGTCGAGGAAGATAGAGAGGCAGCTATAGTGGCAATGGGGGGTGTTCAAGTGCCTTTAATGGGAGATGAAAATGAGAGAGAGATTACAAGAGAGGAAGTGAAAAGGGCATTGTATGATACGAAAGAAGATAAAGCTCCTGGAGTGGATGGTGTGAGAGCAGAGATGTTGAAAGAAGGGGGTGTGACTGCATTGGAATGGTTAGTGAGAGTGTTTAATATATGCATTATGTTGTCAATGGTGCCAGTGGAATGGGTGATTGCTTGTATAGTGCCCCTATGCAAAGGTAAGGGAGATATGTATGAATGCAGTAAATTTAGGGGTATAAGTTTGTTGAGTGTGGTAGGAAAAGTGTATGGTAGGATACTGGTTAATAGGATTAGGGATAAGACAGAAAATGTGATCGCGGAAGTGCAGAGTGGTTTTAGGAGAGGTAGAGGTTGTATAGATCAGATTTTTATAGTTAGGCAGTTATGTGAGAAATATTTAGCAAAGGGTAAGGATGTGTATTTTGCATTTTTGGATCTGGAGAAAGCATATGATAGAGTTAATAGAGAGGC
>JAXCGZ010022763.1:127500-130000 GCA_037179515.1 Halocaridina rubra | reverse complement strand
CTTTCAAGATATAGGAATGAGTGGAAGAAGACTGTGCATAGATGACGCTAGCCAAAAATATTTCTCGCACCTGCTATATACTATCCCAAATCGATTTGAGAATCTCACTCAACTAGCTAAAGCAAATAACTAAAGAAAGAAATAATTGGATTGTAAAATTAAAATAGATATCATTTTGGCGATTATAAATATTGTACCAAGAGTCGAGCAAAATCTATATTTTTAATGTAATCATAGTGAAGGAGTTTATTGAGAGTATTTAGACAAGCGGTATTTAAAATAGTAAACTTCAGCAACTGAAATATTTAACACTCAATTCTATCCAGGCCTTAACTTGATGATATTATATCTGTAATAAATATGATAAAATGCTAAAAAATAAAAATTCTTGTGTAGCTGGTGAAATGTGTACTAGATTTTTAAAAGACTCACTACTTGTATTTGCATAATATAACTGAGATTTGAATACCCTGAAAATATCGAAATATTTGCCCAGCATTCAAATAGGCAGTCAATGAGGACCCAAGTAATTTCAGACCCATTATTATTCTCTCGATTTTATCAAAAATTGTAGCAAACCAGATGAATGAATACATGTTAAGAAATAATTCAATTCATAAATCCCAGCAGTGCTTCAGGAAAGTTCTATCTACAAAATCTGCTTAACCCAAGTCACTGAAACATTATCCAAACCAAAATAAGAATAAGATATCATTGCTTGCAATATGCAGCCTCTCCAAAGCTTTTGATAGTGTCTCCCATCCAATCCTTTTAAGGCAATTGAAAAGTTTACGTAAAGATTTATGATAATTCAATAACTATCTAGCCAATTGCATGCAGTTATTAAAAAAAAAGGATGTTATTTGAACCTCTGTTGAACTTGGCTTCTCTCAAGGCTTTGTACTTGGGCCTTTAATGTTCAATGTATTCATAAATGATTATCAAACCGTTAGTGAAAATGCCAAACTTGTCTAATTTGTAAGTGATACCTAGTTTCATCTTTCCAAACATATAAAACATCTTGATCTGTTATTCTTAGAATTGGAATCCACAGTTGAAAGCGTAAAGCACTACTCTTCAAGAAATGGGTTAAGAGAATATTCAATAAAAATTTTATTCATATTTATAGGGTTAAAAGCTTATCTTGACAGAAGACCCATAGACCTAGAGCTTAAAGTAGGATCTTCCCATGATAGAGCAGTTCCTTGTTACTTATTCTTGACAATCATTTATCATTTAAATTAATGATGAAGTTGTTTTATGCAAAACAATGGTAAGCTCTTCTTTTTAAGTAGAAATCAGTATCATATTACAGACATATGAATATAATAGTTGAGGCTCTAGTATTTAGCTACGTATCCTATTGCACAGAGATGTGGAGCAACTGTAATAAATATTTCTCAAGTAAGGTCTAAACGACTCAAAATTTTGCTGCAAAAGTTGCTGTAGGTCATGGCAAAAACTTTGACCTTGCAACACCTTTTATAAAGGAGGAAAAATGGAAAAAAAGTATAACATGGTGATGTTTATGTATAAGTTTATGAAAGGTATTATCCAAGAATGGGTTATGCATATTGATATAGTTAACAGTTCAACAAAAATAGCAAACAGAGCCATGTCTGTCAGGGGTCCCATCCTTTGGAAAGCTGTCAGAGGACATCTGACTATTTCCCATTTAACAGGGGTGCTCCACAGAATTCTGTTCTTTCGTGTAATTTGTTCCTTCTCTTCATCAGTGATCCTCTGACCCCATCTTTCTCTCTTTTCCTGCCTTTTACCAACAATTCAATCCTTGATGTTTTCTCTGCCTTCTCCATTAGACCTTCGTCTGCTACTTGAAATCAATCTCGTATCACTTTTTTTCAAATCTTATGTGTCCTTGCTTGCTGCTCTCTCATCTTGGATGCTTATTCTCATATTTATCTCAATTTTAGTGTTGAATCTAAGGCCATCAGAATTATTAATAACTTTGTTCTTACTTACAGTCTCGCTCTTTTTCACATCACCGGATGATATCATCTCTTCTTTTTTCTCTTTTCTATTGGCACCATTTCAATCGCTGCTCTGATAAGTTGGATAATTGAATCCCTCCCCCTTTAGAGTGGCAGTGTGACACATTCCAAGCGACCTCGTCATACAGCTACTATGTAGAGATTTGTAGCTCACCCATTGCCCAGTGCCATGACTACTTCTTTCTTTTCATCATCTAACTGGGAACTCTCTTCTTCCTTCTGTCTTCCGTACCTCTTATGACCTTTCTACCTCCAGAAATTAGATATATCCCCATCTCAGCCCCAATTTGCCATATTTCTAGGTCTTCATTGCTTTGACCATTCAAATGGCCTGTCCTTATTATTGTTTATCATTCTCTTCTTTCTGCCTTGTACTTAAGCTGGTACTTTTTCACTATTTCAATGCTTTCTTGTTCCCTAGGCCCGATTAGGGTAGTTTCCTTTGAAAGTCCAGGAATCACACACATGATAGAGAAATTAGAAACAGT
>JAXCGZ010022763.1:120000-122500 GCA_037179515.1 Halocaridina rubra | reverse complement strand
TAAAAGATTCATATATAGCACTCTTGTTAGTTATGATTTCTGGTCTACTTAGGCCATTACGTGCGTCACTAGAAGATTTTTTTTAATACATAAAAATCACAGCCACAGCTAAATAAACAGAGTTATATTAACCATATATGAAATACTTAACATCAAAGGTAAATCCCAAGGGAGGACAGATATTTGGTTAATTTGTTAAATGCCACTAATTTGAAATAAAAGCGGCCATTAAAGAACTATCAGTGTGAGTCCACTTTGCGTAACTTATTAAAATCTCCCGTGATTTCATCTGTAATGTTATATATAAGATTCGTTGTGGTGATTGTAACAAATACAATATAAGAAAGACTTCAACTATCAAATTTAAGAATAAAACAACATAAATCATATGTAGAAATGGAAATATCAATAGTGCAATATTTTCTACACCTTAGTAATTATAATCACAATACAGATTGGAATAATTATTTTGTAATCCATAAATCTGATTGATCTTTATTAGCCGCTTTTATTTCAAATTAGTGGCAACTTGCAGATTAACCATACATCTGTCCTCTCTTGGGATTTGCCTTTGATTTTGAGTATTGTATACATACATATTGAAATTCCATCTGTTAATTTAGCTCTGGCAGTGATCAAGATTTTTAAAAAATCGAAGGTACTTGCCAATCCAAGAGTTTCCTTTTCTTTCGAGGTCAGTATTTGCATTTTTATTTCTTCAAAGTGTTTCTCTTAGTAAAAATAACCATTTTTTTCATGAGTGTGACACGCGACAAGCAAAAAAATTGCCCTCATCAAGAAAGGATAGGGCACAAAGAAAAGCTTACGACGAAGGAAAAGGAAAAGGTTACAGACAAGTCAGAGATGAGGTAATGGTACACAAAGGAAAACGACAGACTGAAAGAATCGTCAAAGTACTAAAGACCTAGATATATGGTAGAATTAGACCCTGAGATGACGATAGATCCGCTTTTTGAAGGAAGATTGGTTATACGAATTAGGAAGAACAGAAAAAGGAAGAGAATTCTAGTGTCTGAATGTAGATAGGAAGAAGCACTCGCTGCACCGACCAATCCGCGAGCAATATATCTCCACATAGTACCTGTGAGATGAGACTGATTGGATAGTAGTATGCGGCTTCGGCAGCGGAGGAGGGCTGCAACTCTGCAACTCATCAGAGCAGCGATGGTAGTAGCGATAGAAAAGGGAAAGGGACGATACCTTACGGCGAAGGGAAAGATAATTCAGATTAGAGGTAAGAGTAGGGTCATTAAAGAGTCTGATTGCCTTAGATTCAACCCTATCAAGGAGATAAGTATAAGGAGAAGCACCCCAGATATGCGAGCAGTATTCTAATCAGGGATGGATAAGACTTTTATAAATTTTAAGTACCTGTAGAGAGCTAAAGTAATGACGAAAACGAAACAGAACCCCCTATTTTTTGGGATGCAGCTTTGGAAATTTGAATTATGTGATTCCTTAAAGACAAGTTAGAAGCTAACTCTAGTCCTAATATGTTGATACAATTAAGAGGGTAATTTCCTTAGTTTCGAAGACACTAAGGGTATCAGGAGGTAAAGCACATAAAAGATAGCCCAAAACTGTGTGGAGACATTAAATTTTACTAAATTTGGGTGCCCAAATCAGATAACCATTGCAAATCGGAGTTGAGAGCAGAAGAAAGAGTGATATGTGACTGATTACGAGTAGCAGATATAGGTTTTGAAGAAAATACTGAGGAAAAATGAAGGGTAGAATTGTCGGTAAAGGCGTGAAGAAGAGAGGAAGATGGGGACTGAAGAATATCATTGATGAAGAGAAGGAACAGAGCACTGTGAAACACCATTTTAAACAGGAAACGGCCTAGATGCTGCAGCGTGAACAACCACAGATATAAAACGGTCAGAAAGAAAATGGGAATTAAAAAACAGAGAGGAGGCATAGAGCCAAAGGCAGGAAGTTTGACCAACAGAGTGTCGTGCCAGACCTTGTCAAAAGCCTTAGAGAAATCAAGGGCGGCGACAAAAGAATTCTCAATACTTCCTCAGAGAAGATGACCATACATGAGTAAGATAGGACAGGGGATCAACAGTGGATCTTGACTTGTGGAAGCCGTACTGGTGATCGGAGATAAGTGAGCTAGATTCAAGATGTTTCAAGAAGTGACAATTGAGAACAGTTTCGAAAACATTAGCAATAGAATAGTTTACGGTAATTGGACTGTTGTTTAAAGGAATAGACAGGTTACCCTCTAGAGCATGCTTCCAAGATGAAGGATAGGTGCTGGTTGACAGAATAAGGCAAAAAAGACGGCAAAGCACGTAAGCCAGTTCATCTGCAAACTCCTCAAGGAACCTTGCAGGGATACCATCAGGACGGATACCTTGTTTGTCTTTAGCAGGCGAAGGACGTTATGACCTTTGCGTGAAGAAAGGATAAGGGAGGGCCTAAGGTTAGAGAGGAGTATTTATTGAGGGACAGATGTGGTGGAATTAATTAC
>JAXCGZ010022763.1:92500-115000 GCA_037179515.1 Halocaridina rubra | reverse complement strand
AACTTTCTTCACTCTTTTCGTTTCTTTCGAAAAAATCTTTTTATTCCTTTCAAATCTTTCAGGTTAGCATCTGCCCCACCTTACATCTGCTTCTTTCTTTGCCTCCCTCATCGTGTGCATTGCTAACTTCCTTTTTGCACAATATCTGTCATACGCCTTTACATTACCTACCTGCAACTATACCTCAAAGGCCTGTTTCTTTTCAGCCAATGGTGCACTCAACTGCTAATTCCACCATTCACTATATTTCCTTTTATTTACACCAGTTAGTCTCTTTCTGCACACTGCCTCAGCACACTTTATATCCTCCTCCTCGAACCAGCCCCATTCTTCTTGCACTCCCTCCTCCACTATGTCTTTCACTACATTCCACACATTCATCAGACTACCCTTATACTCACAGTCATTCTCTTTCCTTTACAATTCATTCACTTTTAACACCTCTCTTCCTCTCTCACTTCTCTTTCTACCCTTTTACACAATTACCCTCTTTCTTTAGTTTCTTCTACCCTCCCTCTTCTTGCCCAGCTCCCTCCATCCCCCCTCGCTCCTTTGAGGCTATCCCATGAAAGTGCCCCTTTTGTGTATCCAAAATTAGAAACAGTTAAACTCAAGAATACAATGGACACTCATCATCTCATATGATCTTCATGGCCAATTCGACTTTAAGTCGAACTTTGGCTGAATTCCCAACCGACTGTAAACCTGAGTAGCAAATGGAAAGGATTGTACAAAATCGCTATTCAAGATATATTCTCTCTCTCTCTCTCTCTCTCTCTCTCTCTCTCTCTCTCTCTCTCTCTCTCTCTCTCTCTCTCTCTCTCTCTCTCTCTCTCTCTCTCTCTCTCTCTCTCTCTCTCTCTCTCTCTCTCTCTCTCTCTCTCTCTCTCTCTCTCTCTCTCTCTCTCTCTCTCTCTCTCTCTCTCTCTCTCTCTCTCTCTCTCTCTCTCTCTCTCCTCTCTCTCTCTCTCTCTCTCTCTTTGAACTAAGAAAAGTTAATTCACCAGTTACTTTTTTTTAGTTAAAGAATATGCATTACTAGTTTTTAGTTTTAGTTCTAAACTCAATTTTTTTTATTTCAAAATGAAATATCCATATGTGAATGGCCAATGACACACAAAGGATTCAAAGATGTTTTTACTCCTCTCCCAGGATGGAATTAGTATTCTCTTACAGAGTAAATACTAAAAGAATTTTTACTGGTATAGAATCATAATATAATCAAATTAAAAACATTTGGTGGTGTTATTAATTTTGATTTATATATTCAGTTGTTGTTTTTTTCTTCCTGTGTATTTGTTTCCTATAAAATTTTTATAATTGCATTATTTTTGTTTGCTCACTTATGCTTTTATCATTTAATTTTGGTCTTGTTTTAATATTTCTTTATATAGACATCCAGATTTTAATACTTGAGCTTATTGTTGATGACTCCAGACAACGAAAGAGCAATGCACCCCAACTCGTTGCAGCTTCAAATCAATGTAAAAAGACATTGCATTCTTCTTCAGTATTGCATGATCACTGTAATACTCTAGGCTCTGGAGGGGGGGGGGGAGTTTTACTCAATCAACCATGATTTTCTTGTTCCACACATCAAGGGCTTCTAGAAAACTTTGGGTGATCGATCTGAATTTGCCTAACTTTTAATACAGGGGGCACTCTTCAAATTCGCCGCCAAAATGTGCGGGCAACGCAAGTTAAAGTTTCTCCTTGTTTTTCCACTCATAATATGTGCATAACTGATGCAATATGCACATGCACTAGCAAATAATTTAGTCACACATGAGTAGGAATGCATCCAGAGTCATGTGGCATTCTTTTCATGGCAGTAATTCTGAAGTCTTGGGCCTTTACCGGTTACAAGAAACCTCACCCCTGGGGCATTCTCGGGAGCAGTGCATCATAGACTTGGGGTTTGTTTTTTACCAGGAGTGGGCCCATTCCCCAGCTCAGCAGTTTCTTCCTAGCCAAGATATGAGTTATTTAGTGCTCTCCAGCTCCATAATGGGGATCTAGTTTTATCTTTCTTCTCTTTCCCTGGACCTCAATATCCTCTCCTTTTCCCTTTCTGATAAATCTCTTCATTATAATTTTTATTGTTTGTCAGATCAGTTATGGGGATTTCTACAGTTATCTGTCTTCTAACACTTGCAGAACACGCTGCATTTTACCATCGCTACACCATAATCAAGTGGATCTAGATCTGCTGTTGCAATGTGGAGCTGCCTGTCAAGAATATGCATGATGGTATATGCATTGAAAAATGCATGGTAGATGTGAGGTGTCAAACCTTGACACCCCAGATTCAGGTGTGAAGCTGACTTTGAGAAGGGAAACATTTGCTCGAAGTTGGACAAAATTGCTTGACTTGTTTCCAGGATCTACAACATGCACCAAGTACTGTTTTGCCTACTGGATCAATGAAGAAACTAGTGGAGCTGCTGTTCCAAATCCTTGCAAGTATATTGCAGGCTCGGCCTTGAGAGCTGCTTTCTTTGTGCCTATTTTACTAGTGATGTCAAATCCAGTTAGGCTGTGTAGTGCTGGAAGTACTGTGCACATGCGTGGGCCTAATCTTGCATGCAAAATGTGAAGAGGAACAAAACGAGTATTGTGGCCTCTCCCTGCCTGTACCCACAGTTACTGAAGACCCTCTTGAAGCAAAGTAGTCAAATGAAATAACAGGGCAACTATTACATCATTATCGTTTGATACAACAACCCATGTTTTGCAATGTGCTCGGAGAAAATCCAGCATGTGCATGGGTATATGGATATCTGCCTCTTCAACTTGGAAGAGTTGCATGTGATGCATGTTATCTTCTGTTCCATTGTGGATCTTTATGCACTGCCATTCGTTATTGCCCATGCATAGCTTGCTGAAAATGGCTTGAGGGTCGAGAGCTCAACTGAGTTAAGTACTACTGGAGTCGTGCTGCATCTCCATAACCTCTCTGTATATTTCACTGATGGGTTGTCATTGATCCAAGCAGCCTCATCTCACAGGTACTGTGTGGAGATTTGTAGCTCGCTGATTGGTCGGTGCAGCGACTACTTCTTCCCATCTACTTCCAGACTCTGGAACTCTCTTCCTCCTTCTGTCTTCCCTAATTCTTATGACCTTTCATCCTTCAAAAAGCAGATCTATCATCATCTCAGAGCCTAGTCCTCCATATCTCTGGGACCTCTGTACTTTGACTGTTTTATTCAGTCTGTCGTTTTCCATTGTGTGACATTACCTCATCTCTACCTTGTCCTTAACCTTTTCCTTTTCCTTCGTCTTGGTATTTTCTCGTGCCCGGGCCTTTATTGATGAGGGCAGTTTCTGCCTGTCCCAGTGTCACTCATATATATATATATAAAAAAAGTCAAATATGTAATCACATTTGCCATAGTGATGATACATGTCATTCATATCTGCAAAATTTGAAAGCAAATCAGAAAAACTTGTGAGTCCAGATAGAGGTACTCTGCGGATTGTTGCCATGACATCAGTAAGGAAGGTTGAGGTAGCTTTATGCTGGTAGCAAATGCTCATCCGGCTTGAGGGTTTCCTCAAATTTGCGAATGAGTTGGTTCTTCTCTGATTGGTCATGACCCCATCAGCTCAAAACAGCATAGGAGAAGGTACAACATCATATGTCAGAAGAACGTCTGTAATGAGACCTCTATCTCTAGCTACTTCGATTGAGTTTTCAGTCATATTCATGGCTCAGATCACTTTTTTGACTGTTTTCTTGGGTTTTTCTTTGATGGAGACCATAGTGTCGAGGTTCCCTCTGTGAATAGTGCCTCTCAGTTGGACAGCTTTGTTGATGATCTTTTCACTGTGAAAAGCCTGATATTTCCTATTGCCTTCTTCAGATGCGTTCAAGACATCTTTTCTGATTTCTTCTGTCATTACTTGCTTTGTCATAAAGTTGTGTATCTCTGTGGGACAATCTGCTGAGAATAATGACCCTCTCTCTTCAATAAACTTCATCATATTTTGGATGTTTCCTTCTTGTCTGTTTGTGGTTGCCTGTGATGATTCATAAAGGTGCTATGCCTCAGACGTGCTCTCATGGACACTAGCATATTTACGGTGCAAGTGTTTCACAGCCATCATTTCATGGTAGATTAAATCCCTATGAGCAATTTTTTGCTTCTGTTTTGCTGTCCAATGACACCATCACTGCACTTTGATGAGAGGTTGATTTTCTGCTCAAGCTTCTGATCACCATCAGCTGCTGAAAAGTGCCCAGGCCTGTCCTTAATTGAGAAAGAATGTCCCTCAGAGAAGTGCTTAAAAACTGCGGAGTCTGTTTCAGGTAGGTTTCTTGCATCCTCTAGATACACTATTCCTCATCAAATTTTTTACTGGAATCCCAAGCAGCAAACTCGTAAAGCACACGTTGCATAGCATCAAGATGCAACTGCCATAATCCTTCTCGATCAGCTAGCAACAGATCAAGAATTATTTCATGCCGTTCTAGAAACTGAGACCAGAATTGGAAGTTCTCATTTGTGGAAGATCTTACCTCTACGAAATTCTTCAGATCACTGACTAGATTGGATGACGACATATGGAACTCCTCCAAGGATCTTCAACTCTCTGTTATATTTTCATTAACAGTGCTTTACTTCAGTTCACCTAAGATATCTAGTTCTTGAGAGTAACTTGTAATTCCTTTCTCCATGAAGAACTTGTACACTAGGAATTGCATTGAATCAGCTAAGAATTTCTGTGCATCCAGTGAATGGTTGTAGTGACCTCCATAAAGAATAGAGTTATGAATCACTGTTGGCCCGTAGACTCCTGCTTCTAGCCACACATTCTCCGCATCACTTCCTTCCAAGCTCTTTCCGTGCATTTTAGCAGTGCCGTGACAGTGTAGAAGGTTCCAAGACATAATACAAGACTCTTGAAATCTTCTGGTCACATAAGTTGGATCTCCTTGGCCATGCAATACACCTTTTCATCTGCATAAACAGGAAGCTGGGACCGGAGCAGTTGTGAGCAAATTGCCACCAGGTTCTTCATCTGTGTGTACAGAACTATACCATGTGACAGGATATGGTAGTATGGGTAAGAATGCTACATGCTTGAGTGGAACATTTTTGTCTGTCCAGATGGCATTACTGGCACTCCAAGAAGGCATGGACTGCAAATCATGATAGATAATCCTAGCAAACTGGTTATCTTTGACTTTAAGTTTAAGTGCCATGTAATGTCAGTTAGCCTCTTATGGTCTGTGATATCAGATTTGTAGAGCTCCCCATTGCCCTTAAATGAACTTGGGAGATCTGGTAATTTCACTGGAGCTGCAAACTCTTGAAGTATCTGGCCAGATTGGGTTTCATTAAAAGTTCATGGGCCATAATCAACCACAGTATCGGATCGTTTTGGCTTAAGTAGCTGGGAACTGGGCTTGTCCTGATAAAGTACACACACCATGTCATACTCAGATACATTAGCTCCTTCGTGATCCCAGTTATCAACACCAGCAGACGTGAATTCTCCAGGATCAAAATGGGCTGGTGATGCCACAGTCTGCTAGTTCTGCTGTGTAGTGTAGGTTGCAATGTCATATTGATATCGCCTTAATTCTGCATATTTTAGTGCGAGCCCTTGACAGTTCAAGATGGTAGTAAAGATTTTTCCTCCACATCCATAACTGTGAGCAGATTCAGCATTCATTATATGCATTGGTGTTCACTTTCTGCCATGAAAATGTACATAGTACATGGTCTGGAACAAAGCTTGGATCTTTCTGCATTTCTGAGTAGATAGGGAACAACCAACGGTTTGTTCAGAAGTTTTATTATATTGATTCTCATCATTCTCAGATTCATCTGTATCATCTAATACTTCATCATTTTCTTCATCTGCAATGTCTACTTTCATCATTACAGCTTCAGCTGCTTTGGGGTATGTCAAAGGGTTGAAATTGTAGAGATTTCCGAAAAACCTTAAAAGTGGTTGAGGTAGTTTCATACTGCAGTGTGCCTGTCTCAGATCTGCAGCATCACCAAATCTATCATCTAAATCAAAGTCATAACTGTTAAGACTTTGTCTCATCACACTGGCACGCACTGACATGGGTCAATACATCGAATACGCTCTGCCAAAACCTCTGCTCTGTTACATAGCACACAGTAAAGCATCAATGACTTGCGAACCTCATCAGGATATGTAAAATCAATAGTACTTTCAATATGTCTCACCAGAAACACTTTCACATCTCTATTTCGAATACTGATTCTCCTCATAAGCAAGTCTATTTAATCATCGGTCTCTAACTGAAGAGTTCATAACCATTGTAACTTTTTAGCAACAATTCTAACTCAGACACAAAATCACTCCATGCATGCTGCTTTGGGTTTATCTCTTGTGGTTCACCAGTTGCACTTTGAGCACACTCAAATTTGTGTAAGTATTTTGTCATGTAATTTTTGTGGTAGTACAAATCAGCTACAAAAACCTCATGCTCATCCTGGAGGTCACAAATGCGCTTAAAGGCACCATCCTGGAAGAAGTTTGCTGCTTTTAAGAATGAAGTGGCACGATTTGACTCAGATATACGGAACTTCATGAAGTCGCATTTGTATGACTTATTGCCACATATGTTACAGTTTGAGAAGGTCAAAGTTTTGGAATCTACAGGATTTGGAGGTGAACGCACAGCTGAGTGAGAACGATTCAAAATCCCATCTGGACTGCCAGGTTGATGTGAGGATTGTGGGGGATTTCTTTCTTTGAGTTTTTTGAGCGAGGTTGCATGGGAGTGCCTCTTGTTGCACTTATTTAAAGCATGGTAGAAAAAGTTGTTATTTGCTGGAAGCAGTTTTAGACGTTTTGCTACAAGGTCATTTCGTATTTTGCTAGCATCCCGTATTCGTTTACAGCCATTGAATGTACTGACTAATTTCTCTTGTGATGCCTCTTGACACATGACACACCTTTCCTTGTCATACACAACAGCTTCAGGACTTGATGTGACTTGCCTTGAAAGTTGAGTGTGAATGACATTTACTTTGCTTTACTTTCACAAGTCCACAACCTTCTCCTGGCTCTAAGGGGAGTTCGTGACCATCTCTGTTCTCCTCAACCTAATTATATAGAACATCACTTCAGCTAATATTTTTTTTTATGATTGTGACAGCATGACGGGCCAAACAAAAATAAAATAAAATAAATCTATCCTCATCGGGCCAGGGCACGAAGAAAATATAAAGAGAAACAGAGACTGGGGTTATTGTGACTTTTCAGATGTGAAGGGATGATAAGACATGTGCAATGAATATGAAAAAACATTCGGTGTTCATGTAGGCAAAGAGAGAGAACCGTAACTGAAGGACGACTTAACTGATGACCCACAGTTATATTCAGGCTCAAGTTTAGGCACCAGGGGTCACTGTGACACTATTAGTTTTATGACTTCTTGATTATAATTACTTAAGTTGAATTGTTAATTATAACTCTTTTCATTTTATTTGTTGACCATAAAACATGGATATAGCCACCAAATTTATGACTAATATTTTTTTAAACCGAGTTATAGATAAAAATGTTGATTTCTAATGTTGCCCATCTGGGTGAGACAGTTTTATCCCCTCTTCATGAAATCTGTATGTAATTACCTAATTGTAATTACTAAATTGTTCTTATGAAAAAGAGCCCCAAGCTTTTATCTTCCCGTCTCCTGGTAGGTTCCATTTTGTACTTAGTGTTACTTATCAGACTTGTCCTTAAAACTATGGATTGAGTTAGCATTAAATCCCTCCTCGCTTAGCCAATTCCAATCATCAAGCACTCTTGCACTAAAAAAAGTACTTCCTTACATCCTGCAGATGAAGTTTTTTGTCGAAGCTTCAAACTATGATCATTAGTTCTAGTGACAGCCATATAAAAATATTGATCTCTATCCACTCTCTCATAACCATGAATAAATTTATAAACCGTCACCATAATCCCCTCATTCTTCTAGCTTCAATTGATGGTAAGTCTACTTCCCTCAGCCTATCATCATAAATGAGACTGCGTATTTCTACCACCATTTTCGTGGCATGTCTTTGAACTTTTCCAACTTAACTACATGCTTTTTCCAGTGTGGATTCCAAAATGGGGCGGCATATTCAAGCTTTGGCTTTGCATACATTACATAAATATTTCTGAACATGTGCCTGAAGGCCACCCTTACATTTGCTTAAAAAGTACATGCTGCCCTTACTATGCCATTTATATGCATTTCTGGAGACAAATCTGCAGTATGTTTACTCCTAGATCACTCCCATTCTCTGTCTCTTGAAGTTCTGCTCCTGCCATTGAGTAGTCAATTTTGATCCTTCTTGCACTTGTACCCATTATCATTATCTTATATTTAAGAATATTGAATTTCATTGGGTACTTTTCTGTCCACTCATGCAGGCTATTTAGATCTTCCTGAAGTTCTCTAACTTTGTTCTCGTCTCTTACTTTCTTCACAATCTTTGCATCATCTGCAAACATATTCATGTATGAATTTACAGACTCTGGTAGGTCATTTACATATACAAGGAATAAAAGTGCCAATAGAACTAAACCCTGTGGAACCCCACCACTAACGCTTCTCCATTCAGACACTGAGTGGTTTACTCCAACCCTCTGTTCCCTTCCTTCTAAGTAAGTTTTTATCCATTTCAAGACATTTCCACCTATTCTCACCATTGCTTCTTAATAATTCTCCCAAATGGGACCATGTCAAACCTTTCTGGAAGTCTAGGAATATGCAATCTGCCCAGCCCTCTCTTTCCTGTAAGATTTGGCTTACCTCATCATAAAATTCTAATAAGTTTGCTACTTTTTATCTCCCTTCTCTGAAGCTCTGTTGCCTCACTGACAAAAAGTTGAAGTAATTCAAGTGAAGAGAGATGTGTATTTTTTGTTGGTTTTCCACAACTTTGCAAACTATGCTGATCAAGGAAACAGGTCTATAGCTTAAAGCTTTATCCCTCCTTTCATTATTGAAGGAAGCTACCATGTTCGCTTGTTTCCAGCATCTTGGAATCTCCCCTGATTCCAGCTACTTTCCAAATATGATACTTAGTTCTGCTGATTAATGTAGCGCCTTTCTTGAGCACATAAGGGGATATATCACCAGGACCAGTAGTTTATGGGGATCTAACTCAATCAGCGCTTTGCATACCTCTTTGACTGAAACCATGATGTTCACTAATACTGACCTATGAGCTCTTATCTCTGAAATCTGAGGGGGTGGGGTATTTTCTGTTGTAAATACTGATTGAAACTCCTTGTTCAATTCTTATTAGATCTCATCATCCGTCTCAGTGATGCTTCCATCCACTCTCTTAAGCTTTAAAGCCTGTTCTTTTGCCTTCAGTTTTCCTCTGAAGTTGTGGAAAAGTTTGTGTGTGTGTGTACATACAGACTCACACTCAGACACACAAATACACATCCACACACATTCACACTTGCACATTCACACACTCCTTTATAGTTATGACAGAGTGGATAGGGATTGATATTTTGATATTGTTGGCACTAGAAGTGGAGGTCATGGTTTGAAGCTTCGTAAGAAAACTTCTTTTCAAAATGCAAACAAGCACTTTTTTGGCGTAAGAGTAGTTGATGATTGGAATTCGCTAAGCTAGGAGGTTGTTAATGCTAACTCAATCCATACTTTTAAGGATAAGTGTGATAAGTATCACTAAGTGCAAAAATGGAACCGACCAGGAGATAAAGTGTTACGAGCATGGGGCTCTTTCTCGTAAGCACATTTAAGTAACTACAGTCTCTCTCTCTCTCTCTCTCTCTCTCTCTCTCTCTCTCTCTCTCTCTCTCTCTCTCTCTCTCTCTCTCTCTCTCTCTCTCTCTCTCTCTCTCTCTCTCTCTCTCTCTCTCTCTCTCTCTCTCTCTCTTTCACACACACACACTCACGCAAAGATTGTAAAGAAAGTAAAAAACGAGAACAATGGTAGAGAACTTCAGGAGGATCTAAATAATTTGCATGAGTGGGCAGAAAAGTTGCTAATGAAATTCAATACTTCAAAATGTAAGGTAATGAGAATGGGTACAAGTGCAAGAAGGCCCAAGCTTGACTACTCGGTGGCTGGAGTACAACTTCAAGAGACAGAAAATGAGAGAGATCTAGGAGTAAACATACTGGCAGATTTGTCTCCAGAAATACATATAAATGGCATAGTAAGGGCAGCATATGCATTCTTATCAAATGTAAGGGTAGCCTTCAGGCACATGGACAAGGAAATGTTCAGAAATATTTATGTAACCTATGTGAGGCCAAAACTCGAATATGCAGCCCCCTTTTGGAACCCGCACTTGAAAAAGCACATAGCTAAGCTTGAAAAAGTTCAAAGACATGCCACGAAACTGGTGCCAGAAATAAGCAATCTCAGTTATGATGAGAGGCTGAGGGAATTAGACTTACCATCACTCGAAGCTAGAAGAGTGAGGGGGGATATGGTGACAGTCTTTAAATTCCTTCATGGTTATGATAGAGTGGATAGGGATCGATATTTTGATATGGCTGGCTCTAGAACTAGAGGTCATAGTTTAAAGCTTCGTAAGAAAACTTCTTTGCAGGATGTAAGGAAATACTTTTTCAGTGTAAGAGTAGTTGATAATTGGAATTGGCTAAGCGAGGAGGTAGTTAATGCTATCTCAATCCATAGTTTTAAGGACAGGTATGATAAGTATCACTAAGTATAAAATGGACCCGATCAGGAGACGGGAAGATACGAGCTTTGGGCTCTTTCCCGTAAACACAATTAGGTCATCACAATTAGGTAATCTCACACACACACACATACGCATATATATATATATATATATATATATATATATATATATATATATATATATATATATATATATATATATATATATATATATATATATATATATATATATATATTATATATATATATATATATATATATATATATATATATATATATATATATATATATATATCAAATAAGCACATTACATATGTGAAAACATGAATACTTTTTTTACCCCGACCGGGACTCGAACATAGTGGCATTCAGTTAGAATGCGTTCATTCCTAAGTATAGCAGATATAAGCTATAAGGTTGGATTCCTTTTAACCTTCTGTGGTGTAGTGGTAGCGCCTTGACTTAGTAATCATAAGTCCTAGGTTCGAGTCCCGGTCGGGGTAAAAAAAAAAATTATTCATATATATATATATATATATATATATATATATATATATATATATATATATATATATATATATATATATATATATATATATATATATATATATAGATGTATATATATATATATATATATATATATATATATATATATATATATATATATATATATATATATATATATATATATATATATATATATATATATATATATATATATATATATATATATATATATATATATATATATATATATATATATGTGTGTGTGTATATATAGATGTATATATATATATATATATATATATATATATATATATATATATATATATATATATATATATATATATATATATATATATATATTTATATATATATATATATATATATATATATATATATATATATATATATATATATATATATATATATATATATATATAATGCGTTTTAGAACATTTAGAAATTATCAAATATATTTAACAGAAATGGTAGAAAATTACTGCGAAAATTTGAATGGAACATGCTGTTAGAAATAAAAATGTAATTAGGACCTAAATTTTAACTAGGAATCGGGAAACATTTCTAGAAATGAAATAGAGTAATATCTTGTGAAGAGAGAGAGGGGTAGGAGGAGGAGGAGAGGCTCTCCTGCATACTCACTCAAGTCTTCTTCTTCGTTAGCGTTGCCCTTGGGTATTGTGGAGAGTCCGACAAGTAACGACAGACAAGTCCACAAGACAAGTCTCCCATCTGATTTGCAACCTCCTCCTCCTACCCCGCCTCCTCCTACCTCTCCTACTTTTCTTCCATCTCTTCGTACTGATTCCAACATGTTCAAGCATAAAACTGTGCTTGAAGGACGGGGAATGTGGGGGAACGGGAATCAGGAAGCCCTTTCATGAAAAAGGAAAAACAATATAATGAAAAGTCTTTGAGAGTGATGGCGTCCTTCGGGAGGGAGTGGAAGAGCTTTCCTTCTGATAAATTTTGCTTCTTCGTTTTCTTATTCTTTTTATCTATATTTTGTTTTCCAAAGAACTACAGTAGGACTCAGAGGATCTCGATGTAAGAGCTGGCCGAGATCACACCAATTACAGTCTTCCACGTAAGAATCGAGGTCTCTAAAGACATTTTCTTGGCTAGGGCTGCAATTCATGTTACCCCTTTTTTTTCCCCTTACATAACTTAGGTTCTTATTTTATGTCACTTCATGTGTAACGGTTTTCCTGCAATGATTTTTTTAGACTTTCTAATAATATGAACTATTTTGTCCACATTTCTTTCTAACAGTTTTTTTTTTTATTCAGTTTAAGTTATCTTTTTCTTTTTTTTTAAGTTTGCATTCTCTGATCCCTCCATTTTATTGATATTTGATAGTGATATATTTTTTGTTGAAAGTATTTCCCATTATATTTTTTTTATCTTTTTCCTCACTGTTGCATTGACATAGGCTTTAAAAAATGATCTACAATTAAAGTTTAATATGGATGACTTGATTTTTCTGGTTTTTTCTCTTAATAATTTTTATAAGATTTTTATGCTACCATTTTCACATGCCTTTTATATTAATTAATTATTATTATTATTACTGTTTCTTCCTCTTTCAACTTTACATAATTTTCATATTCTATTAAAATTTTATTTTCACTTTTGTTCATCATTCTGAAACAATTTCTTTTTGATAAGTTTTCTATTGTAATAATTATTGATGAGGTGGATGATGGTTTTTTCTTCTTTTATTGGTTTTTACTTCCATCTCTTTCTTTATTCATGTTCTTGGCGTTTTTTTATGGGTGCTGGGTATGAATTACCTTGTTTAAAGATTTTTCCTCTTTCGTCTCCGCTTGAATTTGTCTCATTAGAGTTTTCTACATTTTATTTTTCATTGACCTTTGGTACTAATTATATTGGACTGCATCGTGATCATATTTTTCGTAGCTTTAGCTTATCGATTTCTTTCAAAAAATAGTGTAATGACGTTTTGCATAGATTATATAATTTCTGGCTTATATTTCATATTTTTTCTAATGTCTTTTGTCGTTTACCACTGAATTGTACATTAGGCTTAGCAGACGCTCTTAAAATTAATTTTATTTCAGAGTGCAAATATATAGACAGTTTATGATATGGCAATTCTCAGGAATATATATATATATATATATATATATATATATATATATATATATATATATATATATATATATATATATATATATATATATATATATATATATATATATATATATATATATATATATATATATATATATATATATATATATATATATATATATAAGTAGTTTCATTATGTAATTTTAATTTTTTAGTAGACATATCTATGTAGTGCCTGTGATTTATTTTAATTTAGGTTGTTAAGATATTCAGAATTAGAAAATTATGATATTTTCAGATTATTAAAGCACATAGGACTGGTTAATAAAATTTCTAGTAGTAAATGATTATATTTATCATTAGAAAATTATGTTATTCAGCCTGAAATCTAGAAACAGTTGGGGCAAATACACTGTACATTTATCATTTTATTTATAAATTCTGAATACTATTGTTTCATAACGCATAAATACCCTTAGGATAATATTTTTCTTATTTATATTGCTCTCATATTATTGTATCATAGCATAATATACTCGAATACTGACAATGAAACATTGGGCAAAAAAAATCTTCATATTTAACTTCCACAGGTCCGTTTTATTTTTTACCATGTTACAGCACCACTTAAAATAAGATACCTTAATGCATGTCTTCCATACACAGTGATCTCCAATTTCTTGGGCATGGAGAGAGAGAGAGAGAGAGAGAGAGAGAGAGAGAGAGAGAGAGAGAGAGAGAGAGAGAGAGAGAGAGAGAGAGAGAGAGAGAGAGAGAGAGAGAGAGAGAGAGAGAGGAGAGAGGTCATCATCACTCCTTTCACTGGAGGATCGACCTCTCATGCATGTTAGAGAAAAGAGAAATAAAAGTAATCTTGTAATTTATCTTCTATATTTCTATTGCTTTTTAATGATAATGTAACTATATAGTGTCCATAGTTTCTATACACTTATAACAAGAGAAACTGCTTCTGATATAAAAAGAGCAAAACTATTTGTTTTTCAATTTATTCTACACTTTCAGAGTTAGGTGCCCATGAAGCTACAGGTCCTGTTGATATATCGCCTTATGTACTTAAGAAATGCGCTAAATCAATATCAGCTCTACTAAGTATCATATTTGGAAAGTTACTGGAGTCTGGGGAGATTCCAAGATGCTGGAATCAAGTGAACGTGGTACCTATCTTCAAAAAGAGAAGGAGGGATACGGTTTTAAACTATAGACCAGTTACTTTGACCAGCATAATTTGCAAAGTTATAAAGTACTAAAAAAAACACATCTTACAGTAAAGAGAGGGTTGGGCAGATTGCATATTCCTAGACTTCCAGAAAGCATTTAACACGGTCCTGCACTGGAGACTTATTAAGAAGCTGCAAGCAATGGCGAGAATAAATGGAAATGTCTTGCAAAGGATAAAAACTTACTTAAAAGGAAGGGAACAGATGGTTAAAGTAAGACACTCAGTGTCTGAATGGAGAAGAGTTAGTAGTGGAGTTCAACGGGGTTCAGTTTCAAGGCCATTTTTGTTTATTGTATATATAAATTACCTACCAGTCTGTAAATTCATTCATGAATATCTTTGCAGATAATGCAAAGGTTGTGAAGAAAGTAAGAATCAAGAACAATGGTAGAGAACTTCAGGAAGACCTAAATACCTGCATAAGTGGTCAGAAAAATGGCTAATGAAATTCAATACTTCAAAATGTAACGAAATGAGAATGGATACAAGTGCAAGAAGGCCCAAGCTTGACTACTCAATGGCAGGAGCAGAACTTCAAGAGAAAGAGAATGAGAAAGATTTAGGAGTAAGCATACTGGCAGATTTGTCTCCAAATGTGGATATAATTGACTTAGTAAGGGAAGGATTAAAAACTTGTTGCAAGAAGCTAGAAGGTTAAATGAAGGAAGTAATGAAGAAGAGAAGGGAAAGTTTTGTTACAGAGTTATTCCAGCCAAAGAGGAGATAAGAAGATATTGCTAGAAGATCGGAAAATATGGTCTCATTAAGATTGTTGTATACAAATCGTAGGGCAGTAGTAATAAAGGATAAGATTCAATACAGTATGGCAGATACAGTAGTTATTACAGATACTATGTTAAGTGAAGACATAAACAGAGTCACAGTTTTTCCTAAGGGCTTTATAATATTAAGTGTTGAAAGATCTGAGAGGACTGGTAGAGGGATAGTGCTGCTCATAAGTGAAAGGTTTCAGGTTGAAGAAATAAACTTTGCTATAGCAAGTGAGTTCAAGGAATTTCTTGTTGCTCACATAAGTACCAGATTAGAGAGCATTATAGTATCAGTTATATGTAACCCACCAAGGAACCAACATGGGCTAGATGTTTATGAGGAAAGTTATATAGATACAACTGAAGTCATAAACTTAGTTGTTGACTTTGCATGAGAGAAAAAATGTAAGATTTTGATTATGGGAGATTTTAACCATAGAAAGATAGTTTGGACAAACTTGACCCACAAAGTAGGGAGGACTCATTCAGGGCAAGATTGCCTTCAAGGAAATTTCCTACACCAACATGTAATGGGGATAAGCCATTACTGCTTGATCTGGTATTCACTAATAACGTGTTATATATTGCAAACAATAATTTAAACCATCAATTAGAAAGAGTGACCACTGTGTGCTGTTAATGGAGTGTATCATCGCAGATGATCTGCCTGAAAGTAGAGGCTCTGAGAAGGACATGAAGAGAAATAATCCGAAAGAAGATTACATCAAAATTAATGAGCTTTTTACAGTTATTGATTGAATGACCTTATTTAATTCAACAAATCTGTACAAGAAATGATCAAAATCTATTGTGAGGACTATGGGAGATAGTAAATTGTTGCATACCTTCTGTCAAATTAGAAGTTATTTATGCCAGAGAGAAATGGTTCAATAATGAGTGCAAGAGAGCAAAAGATTGGAGAGACAAATCCTAGAAGAGGTATAAAAGGGGAAAAAACAAATATGCCTGGCAAACTTATGGAAAAGCAAAAAAATTATTACTTAAGTAAAAGAAGAGAGTTAGAGAGACACTATGAAAGGGATATTACCAGGAAGGCTAAAGAAAATCACAAACTTTTAGACAGCTTTATCAGAGGAAACCTGAAATTCAATGAACAGATTCTAAACTTGAAAAGAGCGGATGGAAACATCACTGATATGGATGAAGAAATTTGAGAAGAATTGAATAAAGTGTTTCAGTCAGTATTTACAACAGAAAATACCCCACCCCTCAGAAAGCAGAGATAGGAGTTCATGGGCCGGTATCAGAGAACATCATCTTTTCAGCCACAGAGAAATGCAAAGTACTGATGGAGTTGATGTCCATAAAGCTACAGGTCCTGATGATATATCCCTTTATGTACTTAAGACATGCGCTAAATCAATATCGGCAGCACTATGTAGCATATCTGATAGGTTGGGGGAATCTGGGGAGTTCCTAGATACTGGAAACAAGCAAACGTGGTACCTATCTTCAAAAAGGGAAGGAGGAATACAGCTCTAAACTATAGGCCTGTTTCCTTCACCAGCGTAGTTTCTAAAATTATGGAGATAATGCTAAGAAAACACATCTCTCTTGTAATCCATCAACTTTTTGTCAGTTAGACAACATGGCTTCAGAGAAGGTAGATAAGCAGTAACAAACTGATTAGAATTTTATGATGAGGTAAGCCGGATATTACAGGAAGGAGAGGGTTGGGAATATTGCATATTCCTAGACTTCCAGAATGCATTTGATATGGCCTGACATGTGAGACTTATTATGAAGTGGTGAGTAATGGCGAGAATAGGTGGAAATGTCTTGGAATAGATAAAAACTTATTTAGAAGGAAGGGAACAGAGGGTTAGAATAAAACGCTCAGGGTCTCAATGGAGAAATATGAGTAGTGGGGATCCACAGAGTTCAGTTTTAGGGCCACTTTTGTTCATTGTATATGTAAATGATCTATTAGAGTCTGTAAATTCATTCTTGGATATGTCTGTGGATGATGCAAAGAGTGTGAAGAAAGTAAGAGACGAGAACAATGGTAGAGAACTTCAGGAAGACCTAAATAGTCTGCATGAGTGGTCAGGAAATTGGTTTATGAAATTTAATGCTTCAAAATATAAGGTAATGAGAACTTTCGTAAGTGCATGATATTTAATAATGACACCTATTATATCATTGGTCAAGCTAGGTCATGTCATTGGTGTCAGATCATATTACATAGTTGCATTATTTTTTTTTATTTCCCTTGGCATGACAACTAGAAAACTGAAGTATAAAATCCAGATGAAGATACATGTTGAAGGTCATTGAATATGTTTACATTGCCAAATGCAGCTACAGTGCTTGCCCAGATTACCCGCCATGGCACCAGCTGCCCGTTGAAAGACTACAAATGAAGATATTAGGATACAAATAGGACTGGTCCAGAAAGTTCAAAGTTGATTCTTCCTACAGGACAGTTCTTTTCTCATGCCTACATCTACACTGAATATTCTGGTGTATTCATTACCCATATCTAGATATTCCATTACATTTGACAAGTCACAGCTCTCCCCACATCTGTCTTTTTGCTCTCTTTTTTCCTCATATTTGCTATTATTTATGGAATCTCCATACCTTATGGCCCCAAGTACCCAGTATAGAGGGGTGTGAAGAAACTCCGGGGATCGTGTTCACTCCACTATTGGCTTAAGGGCAGACACGCCTGGGGTAGTAATGGTTCTGCCCTTAACCTTGCACCTCCCAATAGATCTGCTTCTTTCACTCTTCACTATTCTAATATTCATGGGCTGAAATCTAATCTGTCGTCTGTGAAACAGCTCTTGGGTAGTTTCCTCCCAAATCTCCTACTCCTATTTGAAACCCAGCTGTCTATACATGCTTCCACTGACATATTTCAAATGTGGGGTCTGTGCCTACTGCAACACAAGCACTCCTATTGCAAGGCTCATGGACCTGTAATCTCCTGAATTTGATGTTCTATTGCTAAAAATCTACCACTCCACTACCAATATTTTCCTTTGCTTCTGCTACTGTTCTACAAACTCCACCGAGTATGTGTCTTTCTTTGAATATCTGTCCTCATGCCATGACTCCTTGCTTTCTTCTCACCTACATGCCTAAGTTCTCTACATTGGGGACTTCAAAGTACACCACAGTGAGTGGCTTAATTCTTCTCACATTGATGTGGAAGGAAGAGAAGCCCTTGCTTTCTCTATTACTCTTGATCTGGAGCAAATTATCAAACATCCTACTTGTGTTGCTGATCGTCATATACATGCAGCAAACATTCTTGACCTATTTCTTACTTCTAACCCTTCGAACTTCCCTTATTCTGTGCTTTCCACTCTTGGTAAATCTGACCAATCTAAGATCTCAATCTCTTCCATTTTCGCTCCCCCTCCATCAATCCCTCCTGCTCAGCGTCGTCTTTGGCACTTTGACCTTACCTAACATAAAATTTTTTGTAATTTCATCTTTGGATAACTACTACTTTCAGTTCTGCAACCCCGATCAGGTAACTCTAAGAGATGTCGATATCATGACCTCGGAAATGAAGGCATACATCCCCTCTTTTACAAAAAATTTCTCTCCCGCTAAATTTTGGTTTGACCGTGCCTGCTTCATGGCAATCCAGGCCAGGAATCGGGCACACCGATCTTACCAAGCCTCTCCTTCTGATTTAAGTCGCTCTGCTTTTATTGTAGCAAGGAATCACTGTACTGCTCAGACTCGAAGGTCTAAGGTTACCTTTATAAAAAGGAAACTTGATGACCTTAACTCCTCTTGCACTGACAAATGTTTCTAGTCCTTACCAAACACCACCCAAAAAACTTCTGTAACTCAAGCTTGCCTCTCTCATTCGTTCTGATGGTTCTATTGCTCGCTCTCCCAATGACAAAGCCACTCTCTTTGACTCTCATTTTTCTGCTAACTCATCTATAAACGATTCCAGTGCACCTGTCCCTCAATCTTTACCCCTCTCTAACCCAATGCCCTTCCTTATCTTTTCTTCACGCAAAGCTCATAAGGTTCTTCACTCGCTAAAGACAAACAAGGCATCTGATCCTGATGGTATCCCTGCAAGGTTCCTTAATGAGTTTGCAGATGAACTGGCTCCTGTGCTTTGCCAACTTTTTCGCCTCATTCTTTCAACCAGTATCTATTGTTCATCTTGGAAGCATGCTTTAGTTCAACCTATTACCAAGAAGGGTAACCACTCTATTCCTTCAAAGTACTGACCTATTGCCCTAACCTCCTCTATTGCTAAAGTTTTCTAAGCTCACTTCTTGAAATGCCTTGAGTCTAATTCACTTATATCCGACGACCAGTACGGCTTCGGCAAGGCAAGATCCACTGATGACCTAGTGTCCTATCTTACTCATGTATGGTCATCTTCTCTGAGGAACTATGTGGAATCCTTTGTCGTCGCCCTTGATATCTCTAAGGCAGGGGTGTGCAACCTTTTTTCCCAAAGGGCCACTAGTCACGACTCTGTTGGTATGAAGGGCCACATAACCTTACTATTTCATGCTATTTACTACGATCGAAGACATATTATGTGAGATTATACTAATAAAGATAGATAATTAGTTTGTTTCTGATTTTATTTTAAATTGGGATCACAAAACTAAGAATTGTCTGAAATATAAGTATTTTCCTTACTATAAAGGAGCAAATGAAAGGCTACCGTACCTTATTATTATAATGTACAAACATAAATAATTAATTATTATTGGTTAACTGGGATCATTAACATAAGAATTATCAAACACAGACATTTTCTTAATCATTAATGAGCAAATGAAAGGCTACCCTAGTGAGATGGTTGATGTTGCATTTGGGACACCAACTCATCAATATCAGGCTGTATGGATGATGTGACTACATGCAGGGTACATTCCAAAAGTTCATCAGTAAGTAAAGACCTATGCTTGTTTTTAACTAGATTCATTTTTGAAAAAAGCTGCTCACATGCATATGTGCTACCAAACACTGCCATCATTTTCCTTGCATGAGCAGAGAGTTTTGGATACACTGTTACTGATACATGCTTCTTATAAGACTGGTATACTGAACTATCATCAATCTTCTTTCTTAGTTCATCATTGCACTGTAGTTCAATTATTTCCATCTGTATGTCCTAGGGAATTGCTGTCACATCCACAGAAAAAGGAGAAGCAAAGACTTCAATGGCTTGTGAATGTTTCTTGAGGTCACCAAATCTTTATGAAAATCATTCTCGTAAGACTGCCAATTTGTCACCATACTTCTGATACTGAGGATTGCTAGTGTCATGGTTTTTCAGTGTAGGAAAGTGGGCTGGGTTTTGGTTTCTGATTTGTGACTCCCACAGACGCAATTTTATCTGGAAGCCTTTGATCAGTGAGAACATCTCATTTATTAGTTGATCATTTCCTTGAAGTCTAACATTCAGTGCACTAAGATGATCAGTTATATCTACTAAAAATGCTAAATCACATCTCCATTCCTTATCTCTCAATTCAGGGATAGCATTACCTTTCATATCTAAGAACAGCGCAATTTCTTCCAAAAGGTCATATGCTCTCTTCAACATTCCTGCTTTGTTAGCCACCTTACCTCACAAAAATACTTCACATCACTGTACTCTGCATCAATGTCTGCCATTAACTGCTGAAACTCGGGGTGATTTAGACCTCTTGACCTAATGAAATTGACAGCTTTCACGAGAATATTAGTCACATGCTGAAAGTTTATTGTCTTCGCACATAAAGCTTCCTGGTGTATGATACAATGCAAGACAATAAGTGAACCGAAGTCAATAATTTGAGACCCCATTCTAGTCTTCAGTAATCCAACAACCCCATTTCTCTGACCAGACATTGCAGGCGCACCATCTGTTGTAATGGAAACTAAATTAGTGTAGTCCAGTCCAAACCTTGCCAATGCTTTTTCCAATTCATCAAAAATAGATTGTCCTGTTGTGGTCCCCTTCATGCTTTGTAGTGAAGCCATTTCCTCTGTAATATTATAGTCATTGTCAACTTCCCTAATATACACAGCCAGTTGTGCAGTGTCTGCGGTGTCACAACTCTCATCAAGAGCAACAGAGTATGAAGAAAAAGCACTAACTCGCTTGGCAATTGTACTTTCAATATTCCCTGAAAGACTGTCTATTCTTCTAGCAACAGTATATCTTGAAAGGCTTATGTTTTCAACTAGTTTCTTTTTGTCACGAAACATATTGTCTAAGGCTACACACAAACATTCTTTAACTACCTCACCATCAGAATAGGGCTTGAGTTTTTTTGCAAGGATTTGACTAATCAAAGAGCTTGTTTTGAGAGATGCATCATATTCCTTAATTGTAAACACTGACTGTTGTCCTTTCAGAGATTTCTGCAAGAATGATATTTTTTCTTTGCGTGCTTCACCGGTCATATTTTCATATTCTTTGTGCTTTGTGATGTAGTGTCTTTTGATGTTATATTCTTTTAAAACAGAAATGGTTTCATGGCACACAAGGCACAATGCTTTCCCCCCTGATTGTGTGCATAAATATTGTTCAGTCCATTTCTCTTGAAAACTCCGGTTTTCATCTGAAATCTTGCGCTTTTTACTCGTAGAAGCCATTATTAGTGCAATAAGATCTTTCCTGCTGAGCAAAATATATAATAGGAAAAAGTTAACTTTAAATTAAAGACTAACTCTAATGAAGTTGTTTATGTTGCAGTTTTGTGATTGGCTTTAGAAAGCTTGCAAGCAAAACATTTTGAGAATTATATATTTCTGCTGAAAATGTGGTATTAATTATATTGCAATCTATTACATTTTTCTTAATTAAAGGCTTTAATAAAGAATAATGTAATAGATTGCAATATGATTAGTACCAAATTTCAGCAAAAATATATAATTCTCAAAATGTTTTGCTTGCAAGTTTTCTAAAGCCAATCACAAAACTGCAACATAAACAACTTAGAGTTAGACTTAGAATACCGGTAATCACAAATCGACCACAACAAATGAAGCACACTGATTTCACCACTTGAGTCTGAGATAAACTGAGAACTATATTAATTCTTGTACGGCTGTACTGCAAAGCATAGCAGAGAGTGTAAAAAGTGCAAACATCCAACCTTAAAAATAATGATCGTTTCGGAGTTTACAATGATCTTAAAAGGGGTTACTGATAACGATGACCCCTCGTACCATCGGTTATTGAGGA